>VSDK01002142.1:0-35354 GCA_009767595.1 Symbiodinium kawagutii | reverse complement strand
CCGGCCGCAGGGGGGAGGGTGTGGAGAGGCGCCGTCCACAGGGCTGGACACCGTCCACAGGGATGATGGGTGTGGACAGGCTCCGTCCACAGGGATCAAGGGTGTGGACAGGCTCCATCCGCAGGGCTTCAAATTGTGAACAAGTTTAATGTACAGGTCTGCTTGATGTGGACGAGGTATGTCGACGATGTTGGTGGGTGCGGACAGGATTTGTATGTTACATGTCCACCATGTTGGTGGATGTGAATGATGATGCAAACATGCTTTCAAGATATGTTCACAACTGTGCGGACTGTGCGAGGTTGTGTGATTAAAATAACAATGTTGATTAAATACATAGACCACGTGCTGTTTACTTTTAATGATTCTCATGTGTATCATCATTATGTGTTTGACAATGATGTATCATCATACGGTTTAACCTTTTATATTTATACATGAATTATGATACATTATTTGTTGTTTACTGAACTAATA
Organism: Symbiodinium kawagutii; assembly: GCA_009767595.1. Lineage (NCBI taxonomy): Eukaryota > Dinophyceae > Suessiales > Symbiodiniaceae > Symbiodinium > Symbiodinium kawagutii. The sequence continues at coordinate 34,877 of VSDK01002142.1, read as the reverse complement.
TCAATTTTAGTTGTTTTCATTTTCTTGAACACTATTTTGAATCACACATATTGCAACCACAATATCATATTTGAATGAGTACATACATATTTACATATATATATATACACATACATATATACATATCTGTCTATATATTTAGATATATATAGTTATATTTTATATATATACATATTTACATATCTATCTATATATTTATATATATATATATATATATTTACATATATATATATAGTCATGATGTAGATGTAGATATATGTTTATGTTGAGTGATCTATCAATCTATCTAAAAAAATATTTATATATATATACATATGTTTGTACACATCTCTTACATACATACATACATACATACATACATACATACATACATAAATCTAAAGATCTATATATGTATATGTAAATGTGGTCATGTATTTATACATAATGTTTCAACATTCACATTAACATTGATACCTTCCCCCCATGTCATCCCTTGCACACTCGAGTATCAGCGTGCTCACGAGGCAGTTGACGTTGCGATTCATCTTGAATGCTGATGATCTGCCAGGGTGTCCCAGATCCTCAGGTGACTCAGTGGATGACTCGGTTGACTCGTTGGTGCCCGTAGATTCAATCAGCTGCAACAACCGGTAGTTCTGGAAACAGTTTATTTAACAATTATAACAGTTCAGTTGCATCGTACTTACAACTTATTCACATTCATTCGCCCGATCCATCCTGCTGCGAAGATGAACATTATTCCTTTCCTTGCCTACCGCGGCTGGCAAGCACCAAGTTTAGCAGTGATGATTCTGACGCAAATGGACCACGCTAATCAAAACCGTTAGTCACAAACAAATGAACACAATGTTTGAATTCTTTGATTTGATATTTTAGTACCAAGCAAACAATGGGACAAACAATGCACATTGTTTACACATCACATAACCTATGAAAACTATGAATAGATATTGATTTTGATTTAATATTATGTTATTGATATCAAAGGACATATACAGGATACAGACACAGATATACATATACATAAAACATATATTGTAATATAATTTATAATGAATCACCTACCGCAATCTTATACCTTCATAAAGCTACATCACTTAATCGCTGCATCACTGCATCACTGCATGCATTGCCGCATCCATGGTGCGTGGAAAGAGACCAGCTGCACACGAGAGCTCTGGAAAGATTGACACCTTCTTTGGCAAGAAGACTGTGCCTCCGGCTGCCACAGCGACTGCAGTGAAGAGCAAAGCTAAACCAACAACGCCGAGGAAACGACCTGCATCAACTCCCAAAAAGAAACCTGCTAACAATACAAAAAGAAGCCGGATACAGTCACCAAAATCTTTTTCACCGAAGAACGATGATGAAAATGAATATGAGGTCGAGCCAAACCAAAAGAAGTCACCTGGGCGTTCCAACTCCTTTGATGATCGTGTAGAAGTGAATATTCAGACTGAACATAACAACTACAAAACCACACCGATTGAGAGCTTGGAAACTTTACCTGCAACCATCAATACCCATCCATTTCCGGAGCCTGCGTTGGTTGCAGCAAGCTCTGTTCTTGTGGAGCATCCTGTGGAGAGGACAGGGCGTGAGGACACAGAGGAGTCAGAGGAGGGTGAAAAGATTGACTTCACACTTGATAGAAACATCAACGATGTACAATCATCAATGACAAGTGCACATTCTGAATCACTGGTTCCTACGGGGAAAGAAGGTACATTTGATGCTGGCAGGGATCATGATGAACTCAATTGTGAATCAACAGCCACTGCTATGGGGATAGTGGATACGGCTGCTGATGACCATGCCTATGCCGGTGCTGGTTGTGCTGGTGGGACTATTCCAGTGACTTTGGAGTATGGAACAAACGGTCATGTGGTTGATGAAATTCCTTCAACTGATAGTGGTAACTGCGCACATTATCATGATGATGCTGATGAACAAGATCCTCAGCCGAGCACTTTCACTGAGCCGGTCCATCCTCATCGCGGGCCTGCTACTGATATCATCAGTGAAAGCAAGATTGACTCTGAGATTGGTACTCATGAGACCAACTGTATGGATTCAAGGTTGAACGCCGAACCAACTGATCTTGGTGCACCAACTGACTTTCGGATGCTTTCAGATAGCAGCGAGCCCGGCAACATGATCATTGATTCAGCTGGTGATGTTTGTGATGATGATGTTGCTGATGACGGCGAATTTGTGAAGTTGTTGGATCTGGTGCAGCATGAGGGAGCCAAAGCTGTGACGACACCTACTATGACAGCCGACCCCCATGATATCAACGAGCCAAGTGTCGGTTTGCTGGAACGAGCTGGGCCAGTTGCAGCAACTGCGTCACCGCCAGAGTCTTCACAGGTTCCTGGGAGAGGGCCGGCGCCAATGTCTTCAGACATGAGAGACAAAGTTTTGAGGAAGTTGTTCCGATGGCCGTTTTTCCTGTGTCACATGCTGTATCAGTTCATGTCGCATCCATTGCGGCAAGATCATAACGATTCAGAAACATCGAAGCAACAACAAAAGCGCAATACAATCACAGTGTTGAATGATCTTGGTCGTAAAGCAAGGGAGTATTTCAGAAACAACACAACTTTTACCCTTGGAGCACATGGTGGTGGCAGTTGCTGCTCAGACGGTGACAAACATCGACGAACTATGTTCAAAGGACTACATGAAGACATGGACAGCTTTACAATGTCCACTTCATTCAGTGGAATCGACACCCCTGCTATTGCTTGGTTAAATCTATGCTGGGCTGTGACACAAGAAGCTGGTTTTCCTGCTGGCGATGTTAATTATTTTCCAAGTCCTCGAAATGTGTTTGCCTGTGAGAAATTTGATCCATCTGTGAACGAACTCCTTAATCATCCCCATGAAGCAGATCATGTATTCACTGACATAGAACATTTTTGGTCACCAGCTATTAAGAAAAGGTTGTTCTCGCTGCTCAAAAATACAGAAGAAGTGCTAGACCCATTGGTCTTGACTGGCAAAGCTGTTAAAGATTCTGGGTGGTGCGCAAAGCACGGGCATGAGTGCAGGGCCACAGCAGCCCGGATACATGTTGCCGGCACGCCGTGTACCGATTATTCCACCAAGGGCACAATGAACGGGGAAGATGGAGTCACGTTTTCCCTGTTCCTCTGTTGGATCAGTATGCGCTTGATGCTTCAGGAGGTTTTGATCGTCCAAGAGAATGTATCTCGTTTTCCACTTGAACTCTTGCACCGATATTTGGGAAAACTATATGAGATACAATCTGTGATCTTGGGTCCCCAAGAACTCGGCTGGGGAGTGGAGCGAAAACGTCGCTGGACAGTCATGCGCCACAAGTACAAAAGTTTGTGCTTTCGATCTCCGTTGAACATTTTCACAGTTATGTTTCGGTCGAGTCCTTGGTTTGGAGAATGGTCACGTCATGCAGATCGCACACCTGCATGGGACATTTTCTTTCACACTACGCATGCTGATTTGTTTCGTGAATTGCAATGGGCATGTGGGCGCCCGGGTTGTCAGTTCGGCATGCAGTTTTCGAGCTTTGAAGAGTTTGTATCAAGCATTGCAAGCAAGGGAAACAGCGGCAACAGCGATACTTTCAAAGATGCTTTGGCAACTGGGGAGCTGGACTATCTAATTGACTACATTGCCAATGATCAGGATGACACACATCAGGTGTTTTCGTTGAATCAAAATCCATTGTGCATGGACACGCGAAGCAAGTGGGACCGTCTGCATACGGTCATCAAGAACGCTGGTATCATGTGGTTCCATGTCTGCACACTATGCAATATGCAAACTTGTTAACTTGTCATGTTTTGGATTTCGAGTTTGGGGCCGGTCACCATGTGACAACAGCCAACAGCCAAACAGCAACAGCAACAGCAACCTGTTTCACTGTTTGATTGTTGACTTGTTGATTTGATTTGTTTATTTCATGTTGATTATGTTCAGAGTGCTAGTGTCAGAGTCACTGATAGAGTCATAGTCATAGTCATATGTCGCCTTGACCCAATCTGCGCCAAGGAGCAATCTGCATCATCGTTGGATGACCGCTCATGAAGCTCTCGCTGCACAAGGCTTTCCGGTATCACGAAACTACACTGACGGGATCCCCATGTGCAGTTTTGCAATGGATCGTCCCGAGTCGTCATTGGCCAGTAGGACTGCCACAATAGGAATGGCTGGAAATGCCATGCATTGTGAAGTTGTAGGAATAATCCTTTTGTATTGCTTGACGCAAATTGAATACGAAAGCTCAAGCAAAACAAAGCCATCACCATCATCGACAGACCGTTTAGCAAAGCTGTCACGGTGGCTGATAGCTGATTTAGACTGATTTTAGGCTGACTTTGACTTTGGCTATCTGGCTATCTGCTCTGTCTGAGATCTGATTACTTGATAACTTGATAACTTGATAAAATGATCACTTGGAACTTGATGATACTGATGATTTGATAATGACCTTGACAACTGACCTTGAAACCTTGCTGTACAAACTCTGGGCAAAATCATCAGGCCAATCAAAGTCGCTGTCGAGCCGTGAAGTCATCGAAATCTTTGACAATTTGACAGAGACTCAAGCTGGGAGTTCAGTACTTACTGAACTCAGAATTCAAGGAATGAATTCAATCTTGTTGTCAAGTTGTCGTCAGTCGTCGTCAGCTGTATGGCTGTATGGTCTGGAGTCTGGAAACTCTTTAAATCTCGGGTTGGTTAGTATTGGTTAGCTAGTCACTAGTCACTCGTCACAGTAGTTTGTAGTTTGTTAGTTGTCAGCAGTCAGTTAACAAGATGTTTTGATATACCTCACAAGCCTCGTAAGTCTTAAGTTATTATTGATTCAGATTGATTGACTATTGACTTTGACTAGGCATTTGGTTTTCTTGATTCCTACCGTTTTCCTCAAAACATCCAGTCGCAATCTCTGCTACAATTGCGATCAGGGGCAGCAGCGTGATGGACCATGATGACAATGAATGATTGAATGAATGAATCAATGAATGATTCGAATGATGCAATGATTCGATGATAATGATTGATGAAATGATGATGATGGATCAATCGACAACTCGACGACTCGACAAGCTCGACAAAGAAGTTGACATCAATAGTTGACATAATTAATCACTGCATCATCATCGCATCCCAGCTATCGCAGCTGCTGCGTGGATTGCATGCTGGCAAATGCTGTGGCTCCAGCGTGTGAGTGATTCGTTTACAAGTTGAGTGGTTCCGCTGCTCTACTGGTGGTTTCAAATTGGTTTAACTAAACGACTAAACGATCAGAGAGTCAGACAGTCAGACAGTCAGACAGTTATGTTATGCAGTATCCAAGTCAGTACCTCATGACATCAATCAATGATATCAATGAATCAATCAATCAATGATTCAATGATTCAATGATGAAATCAACTAATCAATGAATCCATCAATCAATCAATCAATCAAATCAAAACTGATTAATTGACATTGATTGGTTGGTTGGTGGTTCAAAGAGCACGCACACCACAGCCAGACCGGAGAGCACAGAAGTTTCAGTACAGTATCCAGTGTCCTGTCCAGTAGTATCATCATCGCCGGGAACAAAGAAACCGAACCCGAACCCAGGATTGGGCGGACTGGGATTGGATGAGCTGCTGATGGCCATGGCTGATGATTCGGCTGGCTGATGATTCATGATTATCATGATTCATGATTGCGGTGATGGTGATGATGATTCTGATTCATGATGATTCATATGTTTGATGATGATGATGATGATGATGGTCTGATGATTCAGGAAGAAGATGATGACGATGATGATTATGATGATGGTCCGATGGTGATGATGATGATAATGGTGATGCTGATGCTGGTGATGCTGATGATGTTTGATATGATTTATTTTGATTTATTGTTATAGCTTGATTGATTACTGTATGTCTTGAGTTATTGGTTATTGGTTTATCGGTTTTTTTCTTTATTGACGCTGATGATGATGACGATAATTAGGATGATGATGATGATGAATGATGTTGATGAGGTGATGAGTTGATGAGTTGATGGATATGATGATTCAAATCATGTTGTCATGTTGTTGTTCTAATGATTAGTCAGGAAAGCTGTGTTCATTCATTGGTTCATTATTCAATGTTCTGATTTGGGTGCTGCGCCATTGACTCAGGGGCTCACTGAATTGATGACTCCGACTCCTCTTTCGCCAAGGTCAGGATCAGTCTCCAGTCTGGAGTCTCAAGCCGTTGGGGTTCCCAGATGGCTGCATCCGATCAGGGCGACGATTCGATGGCCAATGGCCGGATTGCGCCAGTTGACCAGTGAAGTTTCATAGCTGATATTATCGGATATTATGATATTGATGATCATCGACTCATCGACTCATCTCATTTACTCACTCATCAACTCATCAACTCATGACTTAACAGATTGCCTCGAGCCTCACGACCTTCACTTAGCGCAATTGGTCAAGTTGAAACTGTTGACGCTGACAGCTGACAATTGGCTCTGGTCAAGTTGACAGTTGACAATTTGACAATTAACATTTCGGCAGTTGTTGAGGCAGTTGGTTGTCCTTGTCCTTGGGTCAAGTTTCTCGTTCGAGCTGGATTGCCGCATTGCCGCATTGCCGCATTGCCCGTAGCCATTTTGGTGGAAGTGACAGTGATAGCAGTAGCCTGATTTACGTGAATCGCCGTTTCTGCTTGAATCAGTGTCTTTGCTGCATATTGAAATTGATATCGCTTTGCAATAATTACAATTACAATTGATATAATTGAATTGACATTATAATTGATATATTTCTTTTTCGAGAGGGTCTAGAGGGCGTTGTGTTTCTTCACTGATCGACTGGCTGACTCACTGGGCTCAGTTTATTCAGTCATGACATCGAGTCATTCAACCAACTCATTCAATCATTTGACATTATTGACATTCGACTCAATCAGTCGAATTTAGTCAAGTCGCTTCACTTTCATTCTGTTCAGCCACAAATCAGCGGCTGTTGCGTCTCCAAGCTTTCGCCAAGGACTCTTCATGATGTCATCAGCGCCGTCGGCAGCAGCGGTAGCACCAACTTCGGCCGGCTCTGGCGGCCCGGACGGTGATTTGGGTGCTGCAGCCAAGGCGTTGTGGGGCAATAAGAGTTTGAAGGAGCGGTTTGGCGCTTTGAGTGGCAGAGAATTGCAGGAAAAGGTCTTTGAGATGTACCAGGCTAGCGGATAGTGGCTGGTGGCGAGCTGGGAGCATAGCATCACATCAGGTCATCAAATAGTTCTTTAGTTAGTTCTTTCTTGAATCAGTGGGTTCAAAAAACTCTACTCATTACTCATTATGATAAATCATGTCATGTCGTCATTAAGTTATTTATTGTTATTGTTCGTTATTCATTGCATTCGTCCCTACGTAGTTGCATTAAGACAAAGTTGTTTTTATTCATACATTTCATTAGCAGCGGACCCCTTGATTGGACCATTGGACTAGATCTGAGAATGGAGATGAACCATGACAATCATGTTCGAAATCATATCGTACTTGAGTCTGAGTCAGGTGAGTGCATCATCCCTGAATCGGCCTTGGGCCCTCGACCCCTCGGCCCATAGCAGGTGAAAGACGGTGTGACCGTTGACTGGTTCGATGCGAATGATCAACGAATGATTGAGCGGCGCCCGCTCAATCAGCGCAAGCAGCGATCAGTCAAAATGCAGTACAAGCGTTCCATCATGGTTCATGGAGTGATGGATGGCCGTCGATCGCAACCGTGGCTTTTACAGTAACTCGGTTCGGTTAAGGCAGCTAAGGAATAAGGAATGATGGTCATCATGATCGTCATGATCGTGTCATGTTGAGACAGGGCCATGGCCCATGGAACAGTCACAGACTCACAGACAGACTCAAGGCTGATGGCTGATGGCCTGATGGCTCATCAATGACTCATTGACTCCTCATCATCACTCATCTACTCATCTTCTCATCTCATCAGATCACATCATTGATTGATGATCATGATCATGATCAATTCAGAATCAATTCATCAATCCATTGTCAATTCATCATTAGCATCATGATCATGTCAATCAGTCACTGAGTCACCGAGTCACCGACTGTCAATCAAAGTGAATTCATTTCGTTAAGTCGGACCGACCAAGGCCACAACAAGCTGGCATGCCCTACCTTGCTCTGACATTTGGAACCCTGTTCCTCAGCCGCCATGCCATGGTGGTGGGATCGGATCGGGCTGGATCAGGGACTTAGTGAATGAGTAAAAGTATTCAGTATTCAGTATTCAGTAATCAAGCTACATATTCATATCAAGTTATCAAGTTATCAAGTTATGAATGAACTTGATTAACTAGTGCAGTGAATGGAATGGCCCAAAATGTTCCACTGGTGTCAGAGTCAGAGTTGATGATTCGATGAACCCAATGAATCAATGAATCAATGAATCAATGAATCAAATCAATGAATCAATGAATCAATGAATCAATGATTTCATTCCATCTGGCTATTCCATCCATCCATTATCAAATTATCATCCATTCATCTCAATCTCACCTTTTATGATAACTTGATGTCAAATCAAAGTTTCTTTGGATCTCATAGTTCTCATAGGTTTGAGAGCGGCCGCAACTGAGGAGTGAGGCCTTCTACGAATGTGCATCAGAGATGCCAGACAACCCTCAGGTATCTGCGACCCGTAAGGGAGGCCTGCGCAACTGCAGAATCTTCAGCGATCGCACGCCAAGTGATGTGTGCACGTTACTTGTTGAAATTGTTGTGTATCAGTGTAGTGTAGTGATAGCAGTGATAGTGTATCTGTATCAGTATCAGTGTATAGTGTAACAGTGTAACAGTGTAACGGTGAAACAGTCTGTAACTGTGATGTATCAGTTTCAGCTTCAGTCTTATTACTTATCATATCAGTCGGCTGTCGGCTATGATCAATGATCAGCTAGACATTGATTTATTCATATATCATCACCATCACCATCAACCAACAACCATCACTATGTCTATCCTCCTGTCTATTATTGTCTAATCGATTATCAAATTATCAAACCAATTATCAAATCAATTATCATTATCATTCAATTGTCATGATGGTGAATGGTGCCGCAGTGCCGCCGCTCCTGCCATTCTGAGCTCAGGTTCCTCAAAGACGTCAACAACCGATTCCACATGGGAAGTGGCATCACGTACCACGAGATGCTTGTCGGTGTGTTGGAAGTTGACCAGGTACCTTGTCTGGATTCCTGACGTCATAGATATGGGATATGCTATGGGCTATGTGGCTATGCGGGATATGAATATGGATTCGGATATGGTGATTTTGATAGTGTACTACATCATCAATTGTCAATATTAATATTGTATGACATTGTGACAGTTCTGATTTGTTTGCTTTTGTTTCATTTGCTGATTCGATGATGATGATGATGATGATGATGGATGGATGGATGGATGGGTGGATGGATGGATGGATGGATGGATGATGGATGGATGGATGGATGGATGGACGGATGGATGGATGGGTGGATGGATGGATGGATGGATGGATGGACGGATGGATGGATGGGTGGATGGATGGATGGCGATGGACAATGGATGGTGGATGGATGGATTTGATGATGATGATGATGGTTATAAAAAAACAAACAGTTTACAAGTTTACAATACAAACAAACAAATAATATTATCAATTATCATATTATCTGTTTATTGGTTGGTCGACTGACTCAGTGGTCTCAGTGGTCTTATTGGTTGAGCAGACTAGACTCACTGTAGACTGGAAAATCAACCATGCCAGAAAGACCCAACACAACACAGCCGTCATTGGACATTGGACACTGGACACTGGACACTGGTTAATTTGTTTGCCGGTTGCTGTAGCCGGTTACCGGCCGGTTAGCATTTAACATGTTTTGATTCACAGGTTCATGTTGATGATGATGATTGATGATGACAACCTGCATGTTAGTTATTTGTTTCATTTGTTGATTGGTTTATCGGATTTATCGGCTATCGGTTTATTGAGTTTATTGATGTTACAAGCGTTGTGTAAACGCTTTGGTCCGCTTTGGGCGCAGTGATTCAAATTTTCTGCAGGCATGGAAGGCCTACATGGAGCGTCATTTGATTTCCACAAGAACTTCGGACCGATCAGTGTTTCTGGAATGGATTCAAGGCAGCGAGTTCAAGGACAGAACTTCAGAACTCAGTTTCAACTTTTCAACTGTCGCTATCAGCCTAATCAGTAGCTATCGAATTATCTCGCTACACTTGCCAACTTACCTGTCATGAATCAGAGTCATGGTCACAAGAATCCTCAGTCAACAAGAGTCGACATGATGTAGACTGAGTTTACAGTACCGACCAAGACTGCCCCAGTTGCCAATCTATCTCACACTGATAGGTTAGCCACGGTTAGCCTCTAATGGCAGGACGAATGGCCAATGGCCAATGGGCCAATGGCAATCAGCCGGGCCAATTGGCTAATTATTACTATAAGACCATTACTTTACTATTACTCGTTGTGACTCTGTTACTGACTGTTACTACCATACTATACTACGATACACTACTGCGACTGCTACTTTTATGACGCTTATATTGCTGCTACTCCTACGACTACGACTACGACTACTACTACTACTACTACTACTACTACTACTACTACTACTATTACTATTACTATTACTATTACTACTACTATTGTCTACTACTATTGTCTACTACTACTAATTACTAACTAACTTACTTACTTATTGATGTTTCTTAGTTCATGGTTCATGTTCATGCCCATGGTCCATGGCCCATGGCCTATGGCCGATGGGCCATGGCGCGAGGAACGCTACACGGGACAATCCTTCAAGGATGCAAAGGCTTTGCGAGGAAAGTTGCAACGGCTTGGCATCTTCAAGCACTGGGAGAGTTTCTTCGGCGAAGAGACTGACTTTTTGGAGATCAAGAACTCTGAGCGTGTGTTGCGCAACCTGAGCGAGTTGGCATCCCTCATCGAGTCCAACATTCCTGGACAAGATGCTGGCAGCCAGGGACTTCTTGTGTTGGAACTACACAAGATGGCCGTGTCTTGCCTGACTTGGATTGATTGGCTAAAGTTTTGAATTCAGGGTCATGAGTCATGTGCGGTCCAATCTTATAAATATGGATTATTGATTATGGATAATTATGGATATTTATTAATCAATCAATCAGTCATCATCATCATTATTATCATCATCATCATCATCATCGAATCGAATCGAATCGATATGTGCATTTGATTTCATGATGAATGATAGTCATGGGAGTCATTTCGATATTCATCGATTCAACGATTCATTATTCAATTATTATCGATTATTCATCAAATCATTAATTCATTCATGCATCCATTCCGATCCACTGACATCATCAACCTGCAGCACACGCAGCACCGATTGAGGTGCCTTTGCTGCCCACATCAAGCAGTGATGGTCCTTTCCGCACGCCGCCGTTCCTTTTTGTGAAAGGATCTGAATCTGCCTTCACATCAGAGGCCCAGGTGAAGTTATGTGCACCCATTGCTGGCTCGCCTTTTCTGTCCAAGTTGATCCCATTGAGTGCAGAGGCCAAAGCAGCAGCCAAGAAGCGCCCCAAGCTTGTTGAAGTTGGAGATGAACCGGATGGGAAAAAAGCTAAGACCAAGGCCAAGGCCAAGGCGAAAAGCACCAAGAAAGTGGGAGCAACAAAGCAGAATCCTGATTCCGATTTGGCAGAGACAGCCGAATCAGTCAACGCACTTGAACATGACATCGTTTTCGGCAATGGCCATGGTGACGAGAGGGGCAGACGACCAAGACGATGGCTTGATGATCTACTGGCTGCTGTGTCCAAGGCCTATGGGAAGCCATTGTCTCTGGATGTCCCACCCATCGTTTCAGCGGCCATCAGTCTTGGGCTTGAGTTTGCGCTCCTGGGGAAACTGTCGGCTGGCAAGAAGAAGTTCAAAGACTGGAGCAAGGCCGGGTCAGGCAGTCAGTCTCAGTGCATTGACTAATTTGACTATGACTATTGACTCCCTATCAAATAGCATTAACATAACAACATCATCATCATCATCATCATCATGATCATCATGATTCATCACAGTATCACATTCTTCATCACATCACATGTATCATTATCACAATCATTATCAAGTTTATCAATTATCAAATTATCACCATCACCGCACCTTCTCATGTTTGGTCATGTTTGGTGATCATGACACCCAGTGACCAAGTGATGCGATTTTTGTTTTTTCTGGTGATGGGTAATGGTTGATGATTCTTCATGGTGATGATGATGATGTGATGATGATGATGATGATGATGATGATGATGATGATTTGAAATTAATGATTTGGCAATGATTTGGTGAATGAATGGAGTAAGTAATAATGAGTGATTCAATGAATGAATAATGAATGATTCGACAATGGACAACAAACAACAATTAAAACTAAAACTAACAAGTTAACATGACTGATTCACTGATTTACTGATTTGATTGACTGATTGATTGACTAGTGACTCTTGTTTCTTGACTCTTGACTGTTCACTATTGTAAATTGTTGATTGACTATTGACTATTGACTATTGACCATTGACATTGACTCTATTGACTATGGACTATGGACTATTGACTCTTGCTCTTGACGATTGACTGACAACTACACCTACAAACGAGATTGACTAACAAGACTAACTACTAACTACATTTACATCGCCTGGAATCGTCTGGGGCCTAGCTTGTCAGGTGCCCCCCTACTTGCAAACGCTGATTCGACAAACATTGAGGAGCGGTACCCCAATGAATGTTGATGATGGAGAGGCGCCATCAGAATCATTGCCCTTGGGAAGGAGTGCAGAAGAGATGGTGTCCAAGATTCTCAGGGAGATTGTCGCGGCTGATGGAAAGTCGAAGGAAGGCAAGTCATTGGAATTGGAGGAAGTGGTGCGAAGCATTCTTGATTCCAAGGAGACGGTGAAGGAGGCTAAGGATTGGCTCTCCAAGAACAATTCTGACCAAATCAGGTCACAGCCAAGCTTCAATGCCTTTCTCAGCAACCTGAAGGCACACATCTGCACATGTGCGGACAAGGGCTCTTGGGATGGCAAGGAGTCATGCGACTTCCATGATGTCTGTGAGCATGGTGTAGCCGATTTGGTCTGGGGCATCGAAGATCAATTGATGGCAGGGAACTCTGTCCCAACGGCGGTGAGAATGGTTGCGACCGCCGCATTGACGGGAAACTCTGTGGATGAGGCAGCGGCAGCAAAGGCCAAGCACTCTGTTGATTCTTCTGATGCTAGCAATGCCACTGCTATGATGGACATGGTGGCAAAGCAGGCTAGCTTTTTGCAGAAAGAAATTGAGATTGAAGAGGGAGACGGTGACGACAAAAAGAAAACAAAGAAGATGGTCCTCAACGAGAATTTGATTTTGTCCATGATAACCAGCAAAGCTGTCTACGTTTTGAAGGCCATGGCAGAAGTCATCCGAAAGCCCAACGCCACTGGCTCTGGAGCGGCAGCCTGGGTGACAATTACAGATGTCCCAAATCATCCGCATGAACTTGCAAGTTTGATCAATTTCCTCTGCGCTGACAAAAACGGTATGGAGTACATTGCCAAACTGGAGTCCAGATTCCAGTTCATGTTCCAAGTTGAAGATGGAGGGGCTGAGCATCCTTGGGCGACTATGTGGACTAAGGTGTTGCGGTTCACCCTGGGAGCGGCAATCAAGGCAGCCACTGCAGCTCAGTCTTCTGGGAATACATCCTTCACTCTTGATTGGGCCACATTGCTTCCTTGTGCCAAACAAGTATGCAAGGGTCACTCATTGATCCCTCAGTCTCACTCTGGCTCTGTCAAAGTGGAAGGGGCTGCAACTGCTGCAACCGCTGTTGGGCCAAGGCCAGGGGCTACTGGCACTCCGGATGCTTCCAGCTCTTCCAGTGCAGCTTCGGTTCTTTTGGAAACAAACCCAAGCTTCCACAGCCTCTACAACATGCATTGTATCTCTGCAGCTGCGGAGACGCCGCTGAATGCAGGTGACATTGTGGTGGTGGGCCGTGAAGTGGAGATGTATTTGCTTCGCCGTGCATGGTGAATTGCTTGGACGATGTTAGCAAGTTGTCAAGTTGTCTTATGTCAATCACTAATGACTATCAGACTATCAATTGTCAATTGTCAATTGTCAATGCATTGAACAATATGGAGCAGAATAACAACTTAACCCCTTGGTCACTAGATTACCACTAGACTATCAGACTACACTTAACTTAACTAAACTTCTGAACTATATACAAATATGAGTTTTCGTAGTTGAAATTGACACTTGCAAATTAAAAATTTCAAGCCCATGATATCATGATATCATACTTTTTTCAGACATTCGGCATTGAGGGCATTGGGCATTCTGGCATTCCACAACTTTCCATTCCACAACTCCACTCCACAACTGTTGAAGTTGAAGTTTGAATTTGATAGTTGTGTGAACCTGTCTTACTGGCTTACTCCTAAGGACGAAGACTGCTCCGCAAATGCTGAAATCTTTGGTCGTTGATCCGAAGAGCCCTTCAAATTGTGCACTGAACATGAGCTCGTTGAATCTGGACGAGTTGGAGAAGAACTCGGATCATTGCAAGCTGTACCTGTTTGGGACTGTCACCACGGATTGTGGACCAAAATCGATCAAGGCTGGGTCTATGTCTATGCCTCGCAAAGCTTGGCAAATCGTGAATCATAATCATGATGGTAAACAACAACATAACAACAAACATCAACCATGGACCAATCGGACCAATAACCAATATCCAATATCATCATGATGAATCAGAATCATCATCATCATCATCATCATCATCACGAATCAAAACTCTACCACCATATTAAAGATTCAAAGATTCAAAGATCATATTCCCATATTCCAGTTGTTCGAGGTTATTGCTGAAAGAAAGGAAGCATGAATAAATGAAATGACATAGTGTCATCATCATCATCATCAGTGTCATTCATAATGAGTGATAATGTCAATTCAAATCAATCATTCACTATTCACTGATTCATTGAATCATTGAATCATTGAATCATTGAGTGAGTCCATTTTTTAACCATCAACTTCCATTAGCTTTAACCATTATCATACATGGATGAATGGATGATTGATGATGATGATGATGATGATGACGATGATGATTCTGATTCGACGATTGACGATTGATGATTTGATTTACAAATTAACAATTCAATTCGATGATTCGATGATTCGATGACTGATTGATAATTGATGATGATTCATTGATTATGATGATTCATTGATTCATTGATTCATTGTTTGGTTCATTGATTGATTGATTGTTTCAATTGATTGATTTATTGAATTTATTGAATTTATTGATTTATTGATTCTATTCTATTGATTGATTGGTTGACTGGTTGGTTGAGTGATTGATATTGATTGATTGATCGATTGGTTCAATTATTGATTGATTGATTCATTCATTCATTGATTCATTGATTGATTCATTGGTTCATTGATGATTCATCGATTGATATTGATTGGTTGATTATTGATTTGGTTGATTGATTGATTTGATTGATTTGATTGATCATTGGTTGGTTGAAGTTGATTATTGATTGGTTGATGGTTGATGTTTTTGATGTGGATTATTCATGATTGATGATTCATGATGATTATGATGATGATTATGATGATGATTATGATGATGATGATGATGATGACGACAATGTGATGTGTCCGGAACAGATGGACCTATGACCTCAGATGTCACAGACATCAGACATCATGACTCAGACATCCCTCTGTCCCTCTGTGCAGGTTGCGTCGGCAAGCTTTGATTCCACTCAGATTCAGTACTACCTCAATCCTGATGGCTGGAACAAGGCCACGAGTCCGGTGCCGTCGCCAATCTTCATGTTGCGCTCAGTGATTCAAGATGAGGCCAAAGCCCTTTTCAAATCATCCAAAGACTGCAACCTGTTGGAGTGCTCTGATGCGTCAGGGCCCTAATCACCGCGAAATGGCGCTTGCAAAATTGATAGTTGGACAAGTGGCTGGATAATGATTAGATTATGTAGAATCATGGTAATGGGAGAGAGTCTAGCCAGTCAGTCAAGTCGATTCATTGAGTCATCCATTGTCATTCAATCAAGTGAAGGTCAGGTCGGGTTTGATGGAATTTGCTAGATATGTTTTTGCACATTTACGTATTATTATACATATGATATTTCCATACATTCACATACGTTACATACGTTGCACTGAAATTGATAAATTGATAACTCGATAAATGAATCATTGGTTTGATATAAAAATTAATTAGTATAGTATACCAGGTACC
Organism: Symbiodinium kawagutii; assembly: GCA_009767595.1. Classification (NCBI taxonomy): domain Eukaryota; class Dinophyceae; order Suessiales; family Symbiodiniaceae; genus Symbiodinium; species Symbiodinium kawagutii. The sequence continues at coordinate 18,481 of VSDK01002142.1, read as the reverse complement.
AGGTATAGGCATAGGTATAGTTCTTCTATTAGACAACAACTGACAACAACTGTCACAACTCACAACCTTCTGTGGCGGCTAGGCCTGTGTCACAAATCTGAGATTCCTGATTCTTCCAAGGCACGGGGCAAAGCGCAATGTGACAGTTGACTGTCCGTATGTGGAACTTCGAATCGATGTGTCTTGGATTAGAATGGGGTTTATGGTTTATATAATTTATTACAATATTTTATATCATAACATACATTTTTTTAAATCTATTTATTTATTTGTTTACTTGGCCCTGGCGTTGGTCCATCCCATTCATCGTTATCATCATCGAATCATCGAATCAATTCAATCATCAAAGCTGAATTCAATTTGATCAGGTCTGTTCATCAAATTCCTCAAAGCTTGCCAACTTGCCAATCTTACCAGACTTACCAGACCAGAGTTTCAGAATCTGCTTCATCAAAACATTGCAGCTGCAGTCATTTCAGGCAGCCCGCAACATCATGAAGAAGAATCCTGACACTGCGCTTGTGCTTTGCTCGAGGAGCACTTTCCCAGACGAATCGATCCCTGACAACAAGGTTGGCAAGAAGGCTGCGAAACAAGAGCTCTTATTTGGTGGCCTGGCTTTTGCTAAGGGCAGCGGCAGCAAGGCTTCAGCATCAGCAGCGTCAACCACGGCAACCACTGCGGCAACTTCGAAGGATGAGAAGGCTGACGCTGATGATGACTCCAAGGACATGGATTGGAATTTTTGTTTGAGGTGACGCCGGTGAAGGCTACGATGCATCTACTGCGGTAGGTCAGTTAGGCTACATTAAGTGGCCACATCATGTACAGGCTGGCTTGGATCGCATCCCATTTTTCGTTTATGTGCATTGGCCTGGGCGATCAGGAGTGCTGCAGTGGTGTATTGAATCCATGATCCCATGATTTACTCAATGATTTACTCATGTGCTAAAGTACGTTGTATCTCAAATCATCTTGTTTTCATATATTTTCTGCAGCTGCAGTGGGTCCGCGCGTTTCCATGGCTCATTTGACTCATTTGTAAGTCAGTATGCCGAGTCAACAATCTAGTAATCTAAGAGATTTGAAGGACCATTTCTAGATTGCAGTATCTAAAGTCTAGAGTTTATGTTGGTGAATTTGATTCCTTTTAGTCGACTCACATCATCAAACTTGCGCCTTATGAGCCAGTTGACCCTGATGCTGCCTGATGCTGCCTGATGCCGCATGCAACCCCAGCCAATTGCAAATGCTGAGCTGTGTGTCGGAGTGTCAGTGTCAGTGTCACTCAGAACTCTACACAGTACTCTAGTACTCAACTCTGTACTCATCATCATGATCATCATCATCATCATCAATCATCATCATCATCAGAATTATCATCTGATTCATTCATTGATTCATTCTTCATTCATTGATTCATTGATTGATTCATTGATGTACTTGATCCATTATGATTCATTGATTCATTGATTCATTGATTCATTGAATGATTCATTGATTCATTGATTCATTGATTCATAATTTCTGAATGCATTGATTCCATGACTCCATGACTTATTATAAATCAAATCATGACTATCATGACTATCATGAATGCTCGGCACTTTTCAGCTCTTTATCCCATTTTCCTCATGTGGTTCTGAGGTTAATGTAATTAGTCTCGAATGAGGTGCAGTCTTTGCCAAAGGCAGGGGTGAAAGAAAAAAAACAACAGCAGGAACTGAATCAGGAACCGGTCTCGATCTCGATCTACATACTTGATAGTTGATAGATGGACTACAAACTGACAAATAGACAAACAGATAGAATATTAGAATAGATAATTGTGTCTGTGTCGGCATATATATATATATATATATATACGTAGATATTCACAGATTCATAGATTCATAGAGACAGTCTTTTATAACGACTTATGGCGACTATGTGACTGTAAGACATAGGTAGACGACTGACCTGACGACCATCATCAGAATCATCATTGAATCGAATCATCCTCCTCCTCCTCATCATCATCAGCATCGAATCATCGAAGCATCGAACTTTGTTCATGTTCACCTTGTTGTTGCTGCTGCTGGTGTAGGCCTAGGCCGTAGGCTGTTGTTATTGTTGTTGTTGTTGTTCTTGTTTACCTTGTTTTGTTTTGGTTCTTGCTGTTGTTGTTGTTGTTGTTGTTGTTGTTGTTGTTGTTGTTGTTGTTGTTGTTGTTGAACCCGATGATGGACCGATGAATCAGATGAACTGCTGATTCGACTCCTCGATTGCGACTGCCAAGGTCGACCGCCGTCGACCGCTCAACAAGAGCGGCTGGCTGCTAGCTGATGTGGGCTGATGGATCAATGGATGGATGGCCCAAAAGACTCTGCTGCAGCTGTGTGGGACCACGTGACCACGAGGCATCAGAATCACCCATAGGACCCATAGGACCCCTAGGACCGACCCATTGGACCGACCAGACCATAGGAATGTTATCGAGTCTGGGTAGAATTAAAGCAAACAATTGGCAAATGGCCAAGCAATGTTGGCAAGTTTTATTTTGATAATGGCTAGGTGTAGAATCTGGTTCAGCTGCTCCAATTCAACGATGCTTCGAGCCATTTCCAACATTCTTATGTGGCAACGCCACTGTTTTTCTAATTTCTTTTGTCCTTACTTCAACTTCTCTTCCACCACCTTGTTACATCCTCTTGAACCTGTTTTCTTACTTGTGGCTTACTTGGGGCTGAGAGTCTCTCAACTTGGCTTATTTATCAAGGATCAAGAGGCTGGCAAGGGGTTGGTGGACAGGATTTGTGGGATTCCCCGTCTGCGCTCCCAAAACCTGACTTAATGCACCAGTGGAGTTCCATAGATATCTACCATCTATTGTTGGCTATCCCATATTAACCTACTTGGACGTGCCCACTTAGTAAGTGGTCACTAGCCATGGTTTCTAGGGGTTATAAGCTACCTCATAGGGCTTGTAACCATGGTTATCACCCCAGGTGCACATCCACGTATAGACATTCCCTAGTATTTATTAACTATTAGTTGGTCGACAAGCATATTTTTCATAGGGGTGGTTCAACCACCCGCCAGTAACCTATAGACATACCATGGCATCCCATAGATACCTTTTTCTCTAATTCACCTATCATGTACCTTCCCAATATAGGTATGCCTATGGTACTATCCCATATTAACCTCTAGACAAAGTGGTACGGTACCCAACGGCATCTTCCACATGCAGCAAGCTGGCCAGGCTGCAGAGAAGGAGCTGGAAGAGCTGCGCAAAAAGTTGGCGGAGAGACAGGTGGCGACAGCTGGGGACCGCCCGTGCTTCGAGGGTTGCAACCAGCTGTGTTGGTTATAAGGCAACCAAGCATTGGTTGGTCATGAGACTTGGATGTTAATCATAGATGTTATGCGATATAGATGTTGTAATCCTGAAGTTGGTTGGGTATAAGTTAGGGACAGCTGGTTGAAAATTATAGATGTACAGCTGGTTGGTTACTAGTGATAATGAGTTGTTGATGTTACATGGTATTACAGAATTTAGATTTTTTTGGTTGGATTTCTATTGGCTTAGGGTCTCAGTGATCTTTGCATTTTGGGAGCTTTTCACTGATGGAAAGATCCTGATCATCTTATCTAATGATTGTCATTTTTTGTGATAAATCCACTGAGGTGCTGCCATTCCTCAAAAGGCATTGCGCTCTCAATTTAGGCCCCTGTGCCCGCCGACGTTCAGTGGTGATTTGGAACCGGGGTTTCTCAACCGCTGAACTGCAACGGGTCGCGCCACCAGGATTCCCAGCCTACCTCACAGCCCAGCCATTCTGAGACGTCCAAACCGGCCTCGAAGCGGTCATCGAAATCTTGGCGATGACGGTAGCTCCTAAGCTTCAGATCTACCAGGGTCCACAGGGAGGAGCTGAATGAATCATTTTACCTGGAGATAATTGATCATATGGGTTGATGTTTGTTTATGTTATTTGGATATTGGTTGTTTGGTTTGGGTATTGTCCTGGCTCAACCAGGAATTAGTATCACAATAATGATGACATTATTTTGTGCAGGTACTACTGTGGCATTCTGGAAAAAAAGGTGTTTCAGTACATAGAACATCGTGGCAAGAAGGCATGGGGGAGGTCTGCCATCACCACATCATTTTGAATAATTAATAATGTTTTGCGAACTCCCAGTAAAACTGCAGGCACAACCCAACACAGTGCTACAGATATCATTCTGCAGTCCAAAAGTTTGGTACCAGGATTTCTGCCTCGTACTGCAACTCTGTCAAATGGCCCAGTTGAAAAGCAGCTGGCCGTTTCACCGCGGAGCGAGCGCTAGTGGCAGTGCGAATGGACAGCTGCAGGGTACCTGAAAGTGTTGAAGTAAGATGATGACATAGCAATACATAACATGACCACGCGCAAATGAATCTTTTTAGTGCGGTTCCCCTGAAAATGTGCACCACTCAACTTGGGTCACCCCATGGCACACCTTTGCGGCTTGCAGCGTTAAAGGAAAGTTGGCAGGTCAAGTCACAGTCACCAAACTCCCAGGAGCGACTGCATGGGGGACATCATAGAACTGTTGATTGTGACCACACTTTGTTTCGCCATGTCTCCGATAGAGTCACTTCCCCAGGGTATCTCTTCATTTTTTGGATCTTCACTGCACCTCACATTTGAAACATCGCAGTTGCGACGTTTTGGATTCATGGACTGTTGCAACCCAAGGCTGTACCTACAAGTGGCCAAGTTGATGCAAGGATACCATCCCATTAGGCCCATTATACCCAGTCCTTGCCTCATAACCTCCATGGGGCTGCCAGCCATGGATGACCCCAGTGCCCGGCCACCAGTGTTGGTGCGAGTGAAGAGGCCACAGGAAGTTCTCTCGGATGTCCTTAAGTGTGTCCGATTGTTTGGTGGGTCTGCATGGGCCTCCATGGGTTTGCATGGCCAAGTTGCCATGCACAGATGGTAATTCAGGATCCATGTGATGGGCTAAATTCTTTGCCAACTCTTGAAGAAATAGGCCAAAAAGGTTGGATATTGACTCATCAATCCTAATCCTTCGAAATCATGTGTTATGTGTTATCATTTGTTCAAGCATGTGTATAGCCAGGGGCCTATTCAATGTTTAGTCCTATGTGAGATCTAACATGATCTAACCTTTTGTTTCTCCTCGTGAGCTATTTGGTGTTGACAACGCTTTAATCACTCAAGTCTACAGCTGTCACTGTTACCACATGAATCTTGAACAATCTAAAGGTCCATTCGACTAGATGTACATAGATGAGGACGCAGTCAGAACAAGGATTAATTATCATGAAATGAAACTGACTCAGATTGACTCATGATATTTCTTGAGTTGACATGAGTTTACATGAGTTTACGTGATGTTTACGTGATGTTTACGTGATGTTTACGTGATGTTTACGTGATGTTTACCACGGAAATGGGTCCTTATCCCCATGACTTTCAGAGTCCCAGCGGCCCCACTGGACCGGCGCACGTGCACGTGCGCATGTGCCCCTGAGCTCCAGGCGCTTGGATGAAGAACCGCTGCCCGAGATTTTAGTGGAGGCTAGGGGAGCCAGGCATAGCAACTTGGGAGAAGTTTGAATTTTGTAATTTTGATAGCTGTCAGTTTGAATTCTACAATCCAGGTATTGTTCTAAAACTGATTTTGTTTTGAAATTGCAGAATTTTGAAATGTTGAATTTTGGAAGATCTTCTGAGTTTTTTGCACATTTGGAAGATCCTTCTGAAATTGTTTGCTTTGGTTTCATTTGGAAGATCCTTTGAAATTGTTTGCTTTGGTTTTGTGGGATAGTTTGGTGCTTTGGAAACGCATTCCGATGATGGAAACTGCAAGCAACCGCATCCACCAGCACACTTCTGAGAACCCTGATGATGCGTGAGTTATGTGGGCATGTCTACAAATTTGCGAAATTACTCCCGACCATTGTTATCCATCAATATTATGAATTTGTGGTGGTTTAGGCTTCCTAATATATGACTTATGGAATCTTATAAGCACAGATTATATAGTGGATACACAAATAAACACATAGGTGACAAACACATATGGATCATATGGATGGATGTTTCTTGTCTTTGTTGTGTTTGTTGTGTTTCCCATAGCCAGTTGTGGCGGTAGCCTCCAGCGCTTCAGGAGCCCCGCAAGGCTTCGGAGAAACGCCAGTGGCTTAGATTCTGCCGGTCAGGGGATTGTCCTCGCAAGCGACAGGGGATTCTCCAAGATGCTGTGCTTCATGAGTTGATTGGTAATTACATTCATATCTGTCATATCCGGCCCATTTTGGGGAGCAAGATTTGGTGTCATTGGCAGCCATGTGGATAGGGACGTTAATCCATGAGTATGCATGGCAGTATGGCTGTACTGCTGCAATTTTTCCCTTCCACTGGGGATGTTTTGCCAATGAAAATTGCAGAATTACGTTGCTTGCAGTTTGGTCCGCCACATTTGCAAGGAAGTCCTTTAGGAAAGGTGGTTACCTTGCCAATTGGCTTGCACAAATCTTGAGAGTGATCCAGAATTGGTATGCGACCGAACACATTTTTTCACTTAGCAGGAGGTAGTTGGCCGACCATAGCCTAGTTATAAGTTCGTTAATAGGCCATTCAACCATATAGTCATATCTACCACAAACGGTCGTTAAATACCCTAAATTATAAATCAAGTTAGCTAACTAGGGGGCCCCACGTTGTATGTCTAGCCCATTTTGCTTGGAAATCCTGCCGTCTTCAGGGCTTAGAAGGGCTAGCTTGAACCTTTCTGTGGCTTTGCCGCCTGAGGGGTGAGGCCAGATGCCACGGCAGCAGCATTGCGATTGGTGGACACCGTTGGGCTTGGGCCTTGATGGATGGGTTTTGCAGCTGCAGGTTGTGGGTGCTCAGACTTGTAGCGGGTTTTTGATCGTTGATCATTAGTGACTTGCTACCTGGGTCTTGAAGGTTGCTGGAATTGTCCGAATCTTTAACCTGAAGGATTCATTGTGAAAGTAATGGTCTCCTTCGGGGAAGCCCGATTTCAAGATTTACTTGCCTGTACCGCTTCGAAGTGCAGGAAATCATCAGACAAGGATGTGACAAAACTATGACGTTCACAGTTGTAGCTCTACGTGTGACCGATCGGAATTGGTTTCTTTTGTGAGAACAAGGAGGCTCATTGGAAGGTAGCTCATCAACAAAGAAAAAATGATTTATTTGTTTTTATTTTTTTTAATTTGTTTTTATTTTGAAAATTATTTTGGCCAAATTTCAATTTTATTTTTTTTTTATGAAAAAATATTTTTTATTATTTTCGGTACGCACAAAAAGGAATGCCTTTAAAAACCAAATTGCAGACCGCCCAATTTCAAATATTTTTTCTATTTTTTTTTATGAAAAAATATTTTTTATTATGTTATTTTATTTTTTATTATTTTGTTTTATTTTTTATTATTTTGTTTTATTTGTGTTATTTAATTTTATTTTTTCCTATGTGGAATTATTGTTTATTATGTTGAATTATTTGTTTTTATTTGTTTTCAGTTATTTTCACTTTTTTCCATGTTCTTCTATTTTTTGGTATTTTTTGTTATTTTTTCTTATTTTTTGCTATTTTTTCCTATTTTTAGACCAGTTGTGGTGAGCTACCTTCCGATGAGCTACCTTGCTGCTACAAATGATGGTTGTAACGCTATCCTTAACCAACCCCCTAATTATCCGTGACAACCGAAGTTAGCTCTTGGAAAGTCACAGACCTGAGGTCACGACAATGGCCTGATGAGGTCCTTGCCTCAGTATGTCATTTGTTTCTTTGTTTCTTTTTAACTCAATTTGGTGGATTCCATCATCATCATCATCATCATCATCATCACCATTATCACCATCCTCGTCATCATCATCGTCATCACCGTCATCATCGTCATCATCATGATTGTACGCGAACTGGGGCTGGTTGAGATAATTCCAAGAATCTCCTGAAGGGGGTCATGCTTTGCACTGCTTGCAGTCTCTGTGTCATTGCATCCCTCAATTTTGCACGTTTTCCCGAACATCCCCTTGACTCAAAAGCACTGCACGCATTTGTCTTTCGGGTCCACCCACTGCCGTCCAGGTCTACCAATTCCAAGCACCCATTGGAATACAGAAGTCTCCACGTTTGAGATTGATTGTTCACTCTTTTGAGACTCTACTTAAAATCTATCTATGGGGCTTTCTCAAAATAGGAGACCCCAAAGTTACGGATGGTTTCGTACTATAGATGGTTCATAATGGGATGACAATCGGGGGTACCCCCTATGACTTGACAAACCACCATATCTTTTTTTGCAGTCGCGTTGCTACGACACTTCTACTTCAACAATCAGCCAAACAGCTGTGGACATCCAGGAGTGTGGCTTGCCCGCCAGCTGGTTCCATGCCGCAGCCAATGCCTCGTGGCCCTCCACCATGCCGGAAGGCACACTTATGCAGCACGGAATGAACGGGATGCGTTGCCATTATTGCATAGGTCAAATCATAGGTGGCCATGGGTCAATATTAACCAACCAATAATTGGGGATAATGACCAACAACAATAAGGGAAACAATGGTTAATGATAGGGAACCAGGGGTACGGGGTTTTGACCCACTGCCAGGTGTGTAAAAAAGATACAAATTACATGTGTGCACTTTTTTTGAAACCAACCAATTCATGAATCCCGGTAGAGAGCATGATTGAATACCTCAACATCAGCTGACTATCACATCCACTTCAGAAATGTTATCACCGGGATAGATGGGTCCTGACCCCCAACCACAAGATTACAGGCTGGGACTGCAGTGCAGTTGCTCGCAATGGCATGTTGTTCAGCTCACCTGTTGCTTCGCGTCGAAGCTTAACAGGATGCCTACAGAGATTGCCTGCTGTTCCATCCCTGCACGAGGCATCGGGTTGTGTGGGGACAAGAATCCCTAGATTTCACATTCTTGACATAGCCTCAAATAAAGCTCTTGAATTTTGAGTCACTTCAGATTTCCTGACACTTCTTGAAAAGGTGAGCGATCTCCAAGTAGATGTCCGCTTTTCTGGTGTAGGGAGCACCTGAGATCGATGTGACATGGCCTGTATGAGTGTTCAGCGGTGAGGGATGTGCGTTGTGTCAAACAGAATTGATCGACATTTATTCAATGGTCAAATAACCATCATTAATCATTAACCAGTAACCATCGTTGAAGATCACACTTCTTTGATGAAGCTGTTGTGTCACTGGCATTTGCTCGGCAGGCATCCAGACGGGTGATCGAGAGGCTGACACGAGCGACATGCGACTTTAGTGTTACATACCTGAAGCATATGTAAGAACCTTCAACCTGAACCCTGACATGCCATGATTTGATTTCGTGCAAAAGTGTTCATTAGATGAAGAGACAAAGGTATGGCCAGGCAAATTTTAGGTTCAACCGGATCATGAAGTGGGCCACGTAGTTGCTGCGCATGTCATGGTTATTGATCCCCTTCATGGCTTGTAGTGGCTGAAAACTGGGTCGACCTTGGGGGAATGCTGGGGGATTCATGGCCTGAGGAAGAACTGTGTAGCGCTGCTTGACCGTCGAACTCGATGCACTTCTTGATTACAACTATAAGCGCCTCCTTATGCTTTTGCTTTCTTTCCTGTGAAATTTTGATCACCATATTTGTGTTTTTTTTTGTGCTTTCTTATGCTGACATTCCTTTCCATGTCGGCTGCCAGTTGGGATGGCGGCACTATGCTCATCGATGTGGAGCGTGAAGACGCAGAGATGTCCAGTGTACCGCAGGCTGGATCATTGGCACAGAATATTCTGGGCAAAATCCTATATATGGGAGGGTTGCAATATGTTGAAACCTTCCAAGTAATGGGATCACCCACCTACCAGTTGGTTCCTGTTGGTTCCTGTTGGTTCAGGATTTGCCCAGCTTCCCCTCCCATGTTTGTGTCGACATGCATTGACCAAATTTTGCATGTAAGATAGGCCAGCATACTCTGACAAGAGGATGAGGATGGGTAAGTTGTCCATATCACCTTCGGTCATTCCATGGATTCTGGATTTGCTCGCGACATCTGATGTTTTTATCCTGAACTTGTGCAGCCGAAAGTTGACTTTTGTTTGCTAAGCAGGATGGCAGTTGATAAGACGAAGCATAGTTGTCTTATTCCAACGCGAGGGCCGCAGCTGCCGCTCCAGGAAGTAAAACCTAGCTCCTTCACCGTGAACGGTGTGGAGATGGTGGCGACTGTGATGACTCCTCAGTTTCTTGGGCAGCTGCTGTAGTGGGATTCACATGGATTCACCATCTCCATTAATCTTCTGAGTCACAATGACACTGGGTTGGACTAGTTCAAAGTACTCTCCAGGAGCCTGGTTCATGAAACATAGAGCCTGAACAAAAAGGGTGCCAAGAATGATATTCGTTGGAATTAGTCATTTTGGGATGGTAACATGGTATATTGATTAATGTGATACACAGATATGATATATATATATATATACACACATACAAGGCATTGCACATACATACATAATTATATCATATTGTATGTGTTAATTGCTGGGTTGCCATAGCCATATGTTCATGAGTGCAACTCTGCGTGTCCAGACTGTTGGGGCGGTTTCAAAGATTTTTGCAGCATATGCTAGAAGAGACTTGATGGTGAAGATACGTTCAATCAGATGTCTAGGAAAAATAGTAGTTTGGCACGGTATGGGACACTATTGGCTAACCCCCACAAATCGGATGGTATGTTGCAACAAGATCTTGAATTCTTTTTTGAGACCAAATCAACATTCTTCGAGAGTTTAGCAGGAGAAGTCGAATCAATGTACAAGGAAGCGAGCAGCAGTCCAACCACTTGAACTAGTGTTTTGATGTCACTGCTGCCAGGTTTCTGCTTGATGACGAGCCAATCATCAATATCATCAGCATCGTCAGTCTCGTCATCATACTCTTTGAGAGATCCACACTTATGTTTCCAGATTCATGTATGAACTCACCACTCCTTTTGATCATTTCTCAGAGTTCCAACAGTTTCCAGATTATCAAAAACCGGGGTCAATTCATGTGTCACGGTCTACAGCCTAAGTTGCAAAGATGCTTTTGTGAGGATTGTCAAGGGAGTACTGAGATAGTGTGCTTTGATGTGAGTTCCAGACATTGTCAGTTATTGGGGTGCTTCATCCTTCGAGATGGCCACTTGCAGCTGTACTAACAGACATTCTTTGCTGCCTGTAGAGATATTCATTGAGTAACTGACCCACAAAGACATAGATGGAGCTGTCTATGCCTACTGCGCATGATGATGTGGTTGGGTCGCATCATGCTGTTTTTCTGGGAGTTTCTTGGTCATCAGCGCTGAGGCCATGGGTAAGTGGCTAGCTCCAGGCAGCTCGGGTTGACACTGACCTGAAATGACCATCAGATACCATTTCATCATAGTAGGTCTATTCAGAATCCATTGCTGCACGCCACGTCCACACGCACATACAGGCAACAACATAACGTGGAACCCATTTTCTGCTCGGAAACCTTGGGTGGAATGGGCTTCGCCCAGGACACCTTCGCCATCTCAAGACTTTGTGTGGGATGTTTACGCGTCGAGGAACTTAGGAACTGGCAGTCGAAAGCAGCGAAAGATTGGGACCACTGAGTGGACGAGAGCACAGTGAGCACTGAGAGATTGCCACACGGGTTCCGTAGATTTTCGTGTACTTGCCTCATTTTGCCTCACATGTGCCTCTTTGCTTTGAGTGTTTCGCAATTAGTCATAATTAATAATCAATGATGTATCATAAGTAATCAACTACCTCCTTTTATTCCTTTTTGATTTTACGCAGCATCTTTTTGCATCTATACTTGAAGTTCTGACACCGTCGGTTGTATTTCACCGTCCTTAGCTACCCAATGTTCCTCCACGTAGACATGTCATGTACGAAGTACATAGGCAACTTCATTGATGCCCCTTGTACATAGTAATTCCAAGTTTGTCCCGGTTCATGGCATCCCAGATTGATACCTAAGCAGTGTCCACCAAGCAGTGTCCACCAAGCAGTGTCCACCGGCAAAGAAATGGTTCTAGGACTTGCTTTCCAGGCGGTTCTTACGTATGAATTCCCCATCTGTCTAGGGGGTTGTAGGACCAAACCCTGAACTGTGAAAGCATATGAATTCACCATGCAGCCTATGCTACCAACCTCCATGAGCCCCTTGCGATACCTGGGGTGCCCAGGCTGGGCAACTCCGAGCAGCCTCAGTTGGCGGCCTCCCTCAGATTGCAGGAGCCGAGCTCGCCTGGCGGATCATGCTTCGGGACCTGTCGGATCCGCTGATTTCGCTGGGGCGATGGTTTCATGCTACATGCGCAGTTGACCGGTCAGTCAATTGCGGTACCTGCTTTGGACAGTGCCTGCGCACAATGCTTCTGAAAACGTATAGAAATCATCTCAATTCCACTACATAGGGTTGTGCGTCATATCAAACTCCGGTTTCCCAGAAGCACGTTTTTCTGGAAGAACCTGGGGATCTCTGCTCTGGTACCGTACATTCATCCAGTGCCTCCTGCGTGATCGGAGGTGTGACGCACCCAGTGGTGCTTGATCGTCACAGCAAGCATCATCAAGCATCCCATGACACCATCCTGGTGTATGTCATGTCTTGTGGACAAAGCTATGGCATTGGAGGATGGCATGGCTCCTTGATAACCAGACACAAGCTGTTCCACGACAGAATTTGTTGCGCTGGCTCTGCTTCACTGAACTGAAGGAGCTCCTTCTCAATCTTTCGAAAATAAGAATTGTGAGCGGACTTATGCCTTCTACCCTGGAAGTTTGTTGGGATATTTGGGTTATCTTCTCTTTACTATGGATAAACTTGGGTATGCTTGATTTTGTTGGACAGCCCCCATGAAATCTACAAAACAGCTTGAAGATGATTGAAGATCCTGCCTCAAAGTTACAAACCGTTACCAACATAGTTGCCAATGCAGTAACTCATCAAGCACTCAATCCACGAGCTGCTGGTACCCCATGCCTGCTGCCGCGTCGCCTCATGAAGGACCCCTTGGAGTTTGATCTGGTCAGGACCTCAAAGGTCCGATTTGGAGTAGGTGAATCCCAACTCGGAACATCAAAACCAGGTACGAAAGGTACACAAATTTGGGCCTTTCTTTTGGTGAGCTTCGCAACTAAATGGCAAAGAATGGCAAATAATGACGATGTGTATGATATATTATTCTAGATATGTATTTCTAGATGTATGTGTATATGTATATATATATTTATATATATTTATAGATATTGATTCATTATAGCTATCTACATAGCAATGATATATTTACTCACCAGTTTATCATGTGCAGGATTGTGGTAAGCGAATCATCAGCTTTGCTCCAAGGCCTCATGGATAGCCATGGCTAAGGGCAGATGTTCTGGTTTTTGGTTGGATCAATCAATGGCTGGTAGGTGATTAATAGGTGCTTAATAGGTAGATTAGGGATTTGGATTGGGGGACTTCTCTTCTATTGTTTGGGAAGCATAAATGGTTGTACACACTAACCATCCAAGTTCATAGGCATTATTAAGAGGGTAACCATCAGTAAGTTGGGCGTATACCATGGTTGGACAAACCCATTTATTCAAAACTCAACAACCCTAGATGAGGAATTTTGCTTCATCATGGCGCATTTGTAAGCCTTGATGACCATTACTTTGACAGACTCAAACACTTCCACCCACTGAGCCGGTGCCAAGACTATGACCGCACCATAAAATGGGCGAAGACCATGACCAACAAGTCAGTATTTACTACATTGTGGCATATATATATATTGTGTATTTATCATAACTAATATTGAAGCTAGCGTACATGATTGTACATTGTTTTACATGATTGTTTGTAGATGTACATCCATCATCAACCAACATTACAAAACCGACATATCCCATATTGATGCACCTGCGTAAGAATCCGCGTTTGCAACGACCTGTTTAACCCTGGCTACATAAGGAACAAGGTATTGATGACCTGGACGATCTCGACGACAGCTCTGACGAAGGCACGACTAACAGCCCAGCTTCAAGCATGGATACTGGTGGGAAAATGGACCTGGGAAACCAATTTTGGTGGTGAAAACAAGGCAAAAAAGACCAACCAAGTAAATACAGGGAACTCATGTGTGTCCGCTTGGCTGCAAGGGTCCCAGCAGCTGCAGTTGGAAGCTACCGAACTTAATCTGTGTCCACTGACAACGGACATGTGCAGAGGTGCCTACCCCATGACTCATTTCTGCCATCCCACTCTTCATGTCGGTTGATTTATGGTACATGAAATTGATCATGGTCAAACTATTTCATCATGGCATCAGCGAGACATATGGGTGTTTCTCAAAATAGGGAGCCCCAAGAATGGCATGTTCATTACAACAAATGGTTAATAGTGGATGATTTGGGGGTCCCATTAGCCAACCATATTTTGGTGAAATATGATGGCCCCAAATTATTTTGGGGGTTCCCTATGACTTGAAACCACCATATGATGCTTTTCGAAGTCCCATGAGCCAAGGGACTGCGCAGCTCTTTGGTGGTTTCACTCACAGCGCTGACATTGATTCCACAGATCTTAGCAACGGGTTTGAAAAGATCCTCTATTCTTTAATATATAGAGCAAGTATTGTGAGTTTGCATCTCCACATATGGGGAAAAAAAGAATACAACTCCTTGTTACACCTCATGAATGTATGCCATGCTTGAAGTAATCTTGCTGGTTCTTTGTGATAACTCACATGCTGACAAATCATTCCAGAACTTTGAGTATGCTGAGTTGATGTTTTGTGGAGTCAGAAATGACTCCAACTGATCCGGTGATTCCCCCATCACGGGCTCAAGACCATGGACTTGCGAAGCATTCCTGATGAAAGCTGGCTGGCATTCTCTAGGTTTGTTTGGTCGTGAGCATTCGAAGCATTTTTGTGCCTTCGAATGCTCACCAAAACCAAGAAACATGACTATGCGATCGAGCAGAATGTCCCTGGCCAGGCAGCATAAGCCAATGCTCTTGATTGACGGTATCTCAACCAGGTAGTCACAAATGCCGCTGCTTGATTAAGTGTTTGATCATCATGTACTGCATCAATCTCTATGTCTCTCAACCACCTGTTATTGTTACATTATCCTCTCCATGATCACCCACGCATTCCATCATAGTTGTTTCATATGTTCAAGTCAATGGTGTACCCCCAGAAATGGCCAGTTTCTCCATTGATAATGGCTATGAACTTGGAATGGGTAGTAGGTACCACCACCATAGACATGGACAACGCCAGATGTTTTTTTCCCAGCATCGTTGACTCGGTGATCACCTAGCAGTGCCTGGTGGACCCCAGCTGCAGGTGACCTCCTGTATGGCCATGACTCGGATAGCGATGACGGGGAGGGACAGGACAGTTGGGATCTGGGTGTTCCCACATGACAGGTGCCCGAGAAACCCCCAGAAACTTGTGATTTCTTCTTAAAAACTGAATCAAACTGAGTCAACAGAAAGGGTTTATATGGTTTCCCATTCTGCAGAAAGACAGGGTCAACAGATTTTCAACAAGAATCAACACACACAGAGGGTGCGATCATGGAAACAAAGCAGTGTTGGGCAAGGGGTCGGAATTTGGACATCTTTGTGCCGAATTCCGACACTCTGTTTGTGAAGCCATTGAGTTGGGAAACAACATGAGGAACGACATCCAAACAGACTTTGAACGGCTTTTGATTAGTCCATGGCGCACGCGCGCACGCCCAGCTCACTACAGGAGCCCAGGAAACTAAGATCCCAATGATTTCGAAATCCGAACAACACCCAAAGTTCCAGCCCCAGGGGATCCACAGCCCAGAGAGCCAGCTACGATCATAGCAAATCATAAATTTTGGGTGGTGGATCAGCATAGACTTTCCTTCACACACATCATTGGACATCATTGGACAGACACTTCAGTGAAGTATTTGAAAGTCAAGGACCACCAGTGGACCACCAGTTGTACTGAAAAGATTGGGAACAGGTGGATGTCACCAGATTTTGTGCCAAGCGCTGTGGACCCGGTTGGGTCCTTCCCCTGTCCGGCATCAACTCGGACCGCCAGGATCGTGTCAATTGGACCAATGAACTTGACTGAGAGGCCCCAGGACCTACAACTAGACTTGCAGCTACCACGGTTGAAGCGCCAGGGTTGCATGTTGCCATGTTGCTTTGGAAGTTGTCATTTCCCTGTGGACTGTGTCCTCATGTCGCCAGCTCCATTTCTCAGCAGATTCTGTTTTGGGCGGCGCACCAGGATTTGTGGCGAGGTGGTCGCTATGTCGGATGAGACCCCGTTGCACCGCATGCCGAGATGCAAAAAATGTGGATGGGAAATGGAGGATGTATGAATAAGATGTGGAAGTGACATCACTAGTATTGGATGAATTAGAACATCAAGATCGTAGCCTCTCTGAAACGAGGATGTATCACGGGAATGCCGGAATTGTCCAGTGGCAAATGTGGCTTGATTCAGCTTGGTGAAATGCAAAATTCAGACCTCAACTGATGTCTTTTGAGTGGAGGGTACGTCCATTTTTTCTTTTGACTGCAGAAGACACCTCAAATGACCTTCTGGCAATTTCAGCTTCACTCTCTTCTCATGACAACGATTGCAGCTGTCGTAGAGTGGGGTTTGTCATCCCGCCCTCGAAAACATGAATACGCAAATATAGAGCACATGTCTCAGAGGACGCAATGAAATGTATTGGACTGTATGGCTTTCCCCATGTATTCCCGATGAAATGTCAGGCATGACATGTGTTAGGTCTTGCATTTTGCTTGACCATAAATTCCAGGGTTTTTTTAATGGTCAGAGAGATGCACTGATCCTATTCTGGCGCCGCAGGCGTAGCAAAATTGAAAGCACTATGGAGTTCCCTTTCGGTCCCGTGAAGGGTCCATTCTTATTCAACCCCTTACATTTGATGGTAAATTACCAGCTATTTATGTTGAAACCATCATGGTAGTTGATGAACATGGATCTACCAACTCGTTGGTTTTTGAGTCAACTGACTGGTCCACTTGTCAGCCATTCGTCGCTTCTGGCCATGGCGCGACATGGAGGCGAGCGATGGTGGCACCGAACGTGACATCTTGGAAGGGTTGGAAAAACCATCAGTTCAAGTGGTTCATAGATGTTTTTTCCAGCAGGTTGTCACTGAACCATCTTGGATAGCGTTCAATCTTGGAAAGGTTCGTATCAGTTCATAGATTTAGTCGTGGTTCATAGTGGTTCATAGATGTTCATAGTCCATAGTGGTTCTATACAGACCTCAGAAGCTGTCTTCAGTTTCGATCCTGTGGACTTGGCATGACTCAATATTCATAAACCTCAGCTCGCAGCCTTTCGCTCTATTTTTTGGCCGATGGAAGCAGAACACGGCATGACAGAAACCTGTAAACAGAACCTCACATTGACACGCATTGACAATCTCATAGCTAAAGTTTAGAAGTGACAACTCTAAGAGCAACAGGAGTACGATAAGCATTGGAATGCTTTCGTACGGCACAGGATGGCAAACTCAACATGCTGAACTGAAAACAAGGTTTGGATCATCCAGTCTGTATCAGATACAGTCATATCAGCTTCACTTTACAGTCAGTTGATGTTGGGCAAACTAACAAACTTGGCTGAACCGGGCTTGGATTGATTTTGATTGTCCAGACTGCAGCTGTGTCGTTGCAGTTGCGGAGCACATTTGAAGAGCTTCGCATCATGCAGCGCCCCGGAACCGGCGAAAACTATGAGGACTATCAAAGAGACATCGAGCGATACCAACAGAGAAGAAGAGGCGAAAGAACGACCAAAGCATTGAAAGTCCAGCTGATGTCCTCAGGGATTGTCCTGATCAGCAGGGCTGGGAAAGTCCTTGATACAGCTTTGGTAGGTTCTTCTTTTTTTGGGGGGAAGACAAATGAATCATACCGCCAAGGGCGTTGTACAGATCAGCTTGGCTCTTGTCCAGTTTGTGAATATTCATATTTAATGGTACGGGCAAGCCCTCAGTTTGCCTGACCTGTGTTTTCAAGTTCCCGCTTCTCATGACATATGTTTCCTGGTTCAAGATGTTTGGTCCGTGGAGGTTGAAATGTATTGGTTGGACCTGCTTCGCCGGGGAAGCTCTCGAATGGGGCCAATTCCAAGCCAACACTTTGAACAATTAGATGTTAGAGCCGTTGAAGCCATCAGCACGTTGGTTTGCATGCCTAAATCAATGCAAAGTATTGCTCGCATGCTTTGATGGCTGTAGCTTGCCACCCGTCGGGACTATTTATGTAATGTAGACGCTTACACCCTATACGTCCCGGTCCATGATACTAAGACTTCCACCATGATATACTAAGAATTCCCAGAGGCCTCAAAGTACCTCTAATTAAGTTTTGAACATACAACTTG
>VSDK01002138.1:1000570-1033804 GCA_009767595.1 Symbiodinium kawagutii | reverse complement strand
CAGTTTTCATTGTGAGCCAGGATGTAGTGCATGTTTCCTTGCTTACTGCTTCATATTGAGGAATAGCCACAGAATGTCTCTTTGGAACACCAATTGGTGATCCTTGGAGGTGTCCTCAATATTCCTTGGTTACCTAAAGTTGCTTTGCAATTGTCATTTATTGTGTTACGTGTTGCCCAAGTGCTGAGAGATTTGAAGCGGATGTGATTTGTATCAAACAAATTTGCTGAACATCAATAGAAAGAAATACCAGATGATGAGGAAGGAAGGAAGGAAGGAAGGAAGGAAGGAAGGAAGGAAGGAAGGAAGGAAGGAAGGAAGGAAGGAAGGAAGGAAGGAAGGAATCTTCGAAAGAAAGGAATCATCAACTTGCCAAGCACAAGGAATTCATTTCAGGCCACAACCAGGGGTCTTGTTGCTAGCTTGGTCATTGCCGGTCGGATGGTCATGATTTTTGGGTTGGCAATTTAGCTGGCCCCGCTGATATGTGTCTTTCTGTCGTGCTTCGGTGGAAGCGCTAGTTGCATTTGTTATTCTACTTTTCTTGTTATTTCCAGGACTACTCCAGTCCCAAAGTGCCACAAATACAAAAAAATGCAAGGTTCCAGTCCCAAAGTGTTGCATGATTTTTTGTAAAATGTAAGGTTCCAGCCCCAAACCTTGCAAATACCACTCAATGTGTCCAGCTCCAAAATCGATCTCAGTCTTGGTTAATATTTTTTGTAACTACAGATGACGCAGATTCCCGCAGAATAGTATTTTGAATATGTGCTATGCATCTACTATGTTTTTCTCCATGGCCTTACCGATTTGAGGCTCGAAATTAGCAATGCCCCTGGCTACGAATGTCGGACTGAGAAACTTAGTGCGGCCCCCTCCAGGGCCTCTAGGAATGACAAAAACAATAGACCCTTTAGAACCCTACGAAAGAATCCTGAGAAAATAGCGTCCAAAGATGTTTCACATCTATTTACATCATGGGTTACCTATTGGATGTAACCAATCCATGGTTGCTTCAACAAACCCCTTGCCCACCCAGTCAACCTGCTCCCCCCGCTCCCAGGTCTCCCGGTGCTTTACTTGCCAACCCCGGATCCCTCCACCGTGGACGTGCATGCGAACAACCACGTAGCTCTGGGCTTAAGTGAAGCTGGCTTGCCCTTCCCCGGCAGCGGAAAATGTGCTGAGACCGAAGATCCCATTTGCGCGCGTAACTTGGAGCCAAGGTGAATAGTGGACTCCGTGGTAGGATGTCCATTGACAAGTGGTTGGTGGGTTTAGACATTTCTTTCCTAACAAATGATTGGTTGGCTACTATTTTTCGTAGGGGTTGAAACAATCAACCAGTTCATGGTTGACAATAATGATCGATATCGTTTTTTATTGGTTGATTGATGCAGAACCTGATGGCATGTTGGTGGATAATGACGTGCAATAAATGATTTTATCGTTGGTCAATGATCATTCGGGATTCCCCATGAATGCTGACAGCCCCCGAAGGGACCCTTTCTTTGCCAAAAAAGGACCAAACATTTGCAGATGGCTTGGGGGCATGGCATCACGATTAATGGATCACAGGCAAACTCCTGAATGGCCATGAATCTCTTTGTCTCCAGAGCCCTCCCTGGCATCCTGCTAGGGATTCTTTTCCAGAGGATCTTTGTTAGAACGCAACGCAAGCACAGCTTCATTGATTTAGGGATGGTTGAATGACAAACATATTGGTCAAACACAACCAGGGAAAGAACCCTTTGGTAATCTAACAGCTTTTCTGACAGGAGAATCCACCGTGTACCTCTTGGATGGGACAAGTTCCAGCAAGCGAAAGTAGCGCCATGGGTTCAACTGTTGCACTCTGGCCTTGTCCCGAAGCGGATGGTGAGTCGTTGAAACAGAGATCCCCCAAGTGTCCATGCCCTGGGTTGAACGAACAGTCGGCGTAACCGCCATGACTAAGAATTGAGAAGAAAAAACATGCAAAACTCGAAATTCTCCATATCATCATGCTAGTAGTTCTTAGGTTCGAACTGGTTGCTGCCAAAATGATGTCAACCTTTTGATGGCTGGCATGAGAGCAACACCGCAACCAACATTACCCCGTAAATAAATGAAACACCTCCCACAACAAGAACGCCGCCAAGCGAAGAAAGTATATGAAAGTATATGATCAACTATTTTTGATTATCCAGGGGTCATAAAACATGAGGTAGTGCAACCGTTACTTGACCTTTTATAGACAATTTTTTAACCATCAGCTAAGTGCCCATGACATCAGTACGTCCCGTCACAATCACTGAACCAACTACTGTATCAATCTAAAACCATTCCTTAATCACTCATGAATTTGTAGTGAACCATCATTGAGAACCATTAGTTCAACCATTACTCAACCATGACTTCTAGTCATCACTGCCAACCATCACTGCTTACCATAGATTCACCATGGCTCACGCTGCAGGCATCACTTTGAGTGGTCGCTTGGTACCTCTCAATGCCACGCAGATAGAAGAGGCCGAGCAGCGCTTCGCAGTTCGCCATCCCTTGGCCAAATGGCTGGCTCACGGTGGAGCACACACCGGCGGCACGTGGCTGGACGATGTGGAGCTGGGTGGGTGTCGTGAAGGCCTTCATGGGAGATCCAACTCTAAAGAAACCACCACGAAGCGCCAAAGCATAGCTGGTGGCGGCTGCCGAGTGTGTTGGCCATTGGCTTGCTGCGCTGGTCTTGAGTTGCGCTGGAAAAATCTACCGTGGTTTTAGTTAAAGCGGATCTACCATTCACAGAAAAGCTGTGATCCCCCAACAGGTTGAGGGTCCCAAGATGTCGTGCTTTGTGTCGCTCATGTCCTCTCTCTCCTCTTCTGACCTTCGGAGGTCATTGGTCCAGAATATATGCCACATAAATTGTCAATGCCAAGATGTGTGAACATGCATAAATCAGTCTGCTGCTTGAGAAGGCAAATGAATCAACTTTCTACATGCCCCGGGGCATGCTTACAGAGACATCTATGTGCCAGAAGTGAATTTGCAAGTTGATCGTTTTGCCAACCCAAGAGGTCAAAACATAAACACGGTTACATACGCGAAGACACACTTCAGGATCGGAGGACAATGATGAAACGTTGACAGTTTGCCAAGAGTGGTTTGATTGTTACTGATTGTTGATTATTCAACAGTTATTGGTTAGTATCAGTAACGATTAATGGTTAACAAGCATTAATGGTGAATGACCAATAATGTTTGTGGTTAATAACCTATAGAAGTTAATCATCAATGATTACCATGAATATCCCCAGAAATCAAGACTGATTAACGATATTGCTTATTCCCGCTCAAAGTTTCCAGATTCTGATTTACCATGGCCAGTTGTGGCTCTAGCTGGTGGCACCGCTTTTCATGTTCAGGGCTGGATGTTGAGAAAGACACAGCGGTTGGCCCAAGGAGATCCGGTGGTTGTACGGCGGCCCAAAGAACCAACCGGGAGAACAACAACAGCGAACCAAGGTACTACACCATCGACCTTGAGCACATCAGTTTCTTGGATTTCTATGGTGGCCCTGCCAAACTCACCGTTGCTGAGTATTTAGCTGCTCACATCCAGCCCGATGAGAGCACTGTCTACGCATAGGCATAGAGCTGCACTTTTTGGTTCGTGCAGCCGTTTGGGCTGGCACGGTGGTGCGCCGAGTTCTAGCCAAGTGTTTCAACGTATGGTCTACTACTGTCACGCATTCTGTGTAGTTCAACGAAACCCAAACAGAAAATATGCAAATTCAGCATGCAGGGGCAAGTTCAATGGTTGATCATGGTTGGCCAAAGTTCCCCACAAAATAGTACATACTCACATGCATTCAACATATTTTCCAACAATGACCAGTAGACCATGCCGTTCGAAACTACCAGACTTGTAAAGAGCCAAGGCTCCTCATGGCCCCACGGTGTGCGTCATGACTTGTAACTGGCCACCGTCACGTGGCCTGTTTTGGCCGAGCCCAGTCCTCCTTTGAGTGCACCGGCACGGGACAGCTTTGTGATATTCAGCCCTGAAAATTGCCGGAAAAAGAAGAGGTGTTGAGAATCGATCGATTTGGGCTTGGGGCTGTTGCAACCGTGTCATGGTTCATGTCGTCTACGGTGGGAGTGATTTGCTTGGGAACCTTTCCAGGCTTACCTGTATGGTAGGTCTTTGCTGTTCTCGATAGCAGCAAGCTTCGCAAGGGATAAGGAACCAGCAGCTCAAAACGATCCCCAAAACATTTCTAAACATCAGTACCGAAAGTAGTTCAGTGATCACGGCATCATGATGGATCATGGCCCATTGTGGCATATTGTGGCTATAGTAATCAGTTATTCGATGATGGTGGCTATTTCTTGCGCTTGGCAATTAAATTAAGTCATGTGAACCTGTGTCACTGCCAATCATTGTTTTCTGATGTTTGACTGTTTGACTGCCGGTTAATCATCCTTTTTGTGGCCTAACCATGGTTGAAGTATGGTCACCAGTGAAGCATCAATATCCATCAACTGCGGGGAGTTTGGCCTAGGCAAAGCGAGGGTTTGGCCATGGAAGTTGCCAGGCACAAAGCCCTTCTTCGACCCGGCCTACGGTCGCTGGGTGGGGAGCCACATGTTGTGAAGCTCCACTGGGGGGCCAAAGCAAGGCCAGGCTGGTTGATGGGAAATATTTGGAATGTTATTTTTGGATATGATAGTTGATTGGATATCTAACCCTTGCCAAAAAAAAACAATGGAAGATGCTTGGATATCCAACAATGGATTGTTGTATATCCAATATCCATATTCCACTGGTTGATTGGATATCCAACACTGGAATAACAACGTAGTGGCTGTGTTATATGATGGTTAATTAGCCATAGCGGCTAACGATAGTTGATTGGATATCCAGATCCTAGAGGAAACATGAGGAAACAACAGCGAGAAGCGACCATGGACATTTCTGTTTCTGATCGAGTACTGGCTCAAGCAATTTCTCGGTGGTAGTTTTAGACTTTGACAAATTTGATTTTCTATGGTATTTGAGATGGTTGGCCGGTTCATTGAGATTTTTCAGAGGGGTTGAGACAAGCCAGCCATTTTGAAACATTAGACATTGGCCGTTGTAAGCGCGATGAATCAGTAGTGGCCACCAACTAGCCATGGGTTGCAACCAGGAACTAGTTCGTGATCATTATTGACAAAGCCAACCAGCCAGCAATCAACCATGGTTGTAACCATTATCAACCAGTATTTGCCTCTGGTTAAAACTATATACTATTGATCATCATCAATCTGTAAATAGACACGGTTATGACCGTTATTGGTTAACCATCATCAACCAACAAATATCCATGGTTACGACCATTGTCAACCATCATTAATCAGTAATTCGGCACGGTCATGACCGTTAATTTTAATCAGTATGAAGCAGTATGAACCAGCTATGCACCATGGTTACAACCATTCTTAACCGTCTTAACCATCATTGATGAGTAATTTATCATGGTTTAACTATCATGAACCAGTACCTAACCATGGTTATAGCCATTGCTGACCAGTAGCAACCACAAGTAGCCATTATTGGCTATTATTAAACCATGGTAAGAACCAGTATGAACCACTTACTAGCAATGGTCACAACCCTGGTTGGCCATAATCAACCAGTAATCAATCATGGTTATAGCCATTGATTATCAACCACCATGAACCATTGATTAACCATGGTTGAAACCATTACTAACCACCACTAACCATTCATGAACCATGGTTATAATCATCATTCACTGGTATTGTCCAGCGATTACCCATAGTTATATCATCATTATCAACCTCCATGAGCCAGTAGGAATCAGTAATTTATTAGCCAGTATGAGCCAGTAATTAACCATTAGCCAAGCCATTAACTCAGCCAACCAATATTTACCATGTAGTAATTAACCATTAACCAAGATTTACCATAGTTGACCATTAACCAGTAATTTACTCAGTTAACCATTAAGCATTCTCAATCAACTAATATTTCCCATAGTAATGGTTAATAAGATTCTGCGCAGTAAATTTTGATCCATTGATCAACTAGTTGTTTGATTGATCCCAGCGAATTTTAAATAGTTGACCAAGCAATTGACTCAAACAATATTTGCCACCATTGTTTGATCATCGAGATCATAATCCACCATAGTTGATCCACATATGGTGCCATAGTTGTGAAGAAAAACATATTCCACCATAGTTGATCATCGAGATTCAGCCCATCTCCCAGTTCACTGAGACGCGTGCCGAGGACGCTGGGCCACAGCTGTTGACCGTGCTACGCTCGCCGAACAGCCAAGGGCTCAGCGGTGGCGCCCGGCCCATCAATGGTGGCTCCAAAACAGTATGGGGGCTTGTAGGGGCACCCAATTTTTGGGAACAAAGCGGTGTATATGTAAATACATTGTATATTTTCATATTTACATTAAATCCATATCTATATATTATACTTATAAGGTTATTTTTTGTCTTATATATCTATCTGCCTACACCGGCTGCAGGAAGTTCAGCAACTGGGCTTGGACTTTACAAGCAAAGGGGCATGGGGCGCGTCCAGTCGAAATGGTTTCCAGTTTGAAAAATTGTGCTGGATGGATACAGAATTCCCCAAATGACAACTGGTATTTGTAATACTTGTCAAATTAGACTGACATTTGATGAGTAGCAAGACATGAACACAGTGGTAGATGACACCACGAGAGGTTTTGGTGGGTCTTTGCCATGCCAAAGCCCTACAGGTATTCCAATCAACTGTGCCACCTACTAGTGAGAAGGGAATCATCACGAGCAGGGATGTTCTCCACCTATGCACGCGCTGATACATTTCTCAAGTTTATGTAACGCACACTCCTAGATATAGAACGACATATATTTTTCAAACACTAATGGTGTTGTAGCTTGCTCCGATCGAAACCTCGCCAAACTTTGCATGGCGACTGCGCAGTTTCTGGCGGAGGTGTTCGGACGGGGGCTGCGTGCACGCAGCTGCGCGAACAAACACAGGAGGAAGAATTACGCATGCGCTGCCGGACTGCCAACTATATAGATTCAGTGTACGATTACAGATTAGAATGATTACGCCGATTGCGATTGACGATTATACGGATTAAGATTTATTTTCCTGATTAATCAGATTACTGATTGACTTTTAAGATTTCAGGATTTGGAACAACCCAGAGTATAGTTTGATATATGTAGAGGAAACCTTGTATATACATACTGTATATGCATGGGTTTTTGGATACACGCTGTTCACAAAGAGAGAGATAGCGAGCAGCATTTTTGCATATAGATATATTTATACATACATATACATATAAAGATGTTAGTGTGTTTGTTAATTTTGATGTTCAATGTACATTTACCCATTCATAAATATATTTATAAATATTTTTTTATATACATATATATATTTATATTTCAAAAAAAACATATACATATATATATATATAAAGAAAAATATAGTATATATATATATATGTATATGTACATACATATGTGTACATATGTACGTGTAATCATCCCGGAGTAGGTACAAAATCGCCCATGTTCAATCTTTAAGATCATTTATACTTATTTGGATGGTTCAATTTTAGTCTATTTGCCTCAGGATCATTGGTTTTAAGCATGCACGCATTTCCTCAGCAAAAATTGCCCGAATCACTGCTGCTGCTGCTGTTTCCCTCTCCAACCAAAGGGCCAGAGACTGTAATCCACTGAAGGAGGTGCACCATGTCTTGGGGCGGAGCACATGTCCGCTGTGAAAGTTGGTCAATGATCATCCCCGATGGATGGTTGATCAACATGGTTGATAGGAATGGTTCACTAGTAAATTATTGTTTAACCAAAATTAGGCAATAATGGTAAGAAAGGAAAACAATCAATGCATGCTGTCCGTGAACCAAGGGATGAAATGACAATTGTGACACTCTTTTTTTCCTGGTTCATCATCCCCTGCTAATAACAATGCTAATCCCTAGTCATCCCAATCAATGGCTACCTATAGTCACCGCATGATGGCCATCACTAATCAACAATAGCGAATATGCAACAACAATCGGTAGCAAATTGCTCCATCAATAATCCCTAAATTTTAAATCAACAATTTGATGACCACTTGAAATTGAGATTGTTGATGCCAGTTGTTCACAACAACCATTGCCAACCACTATTACTGTAGCGATTATTGCAACCCCATCCTGGCTGTGACCCCTAAAGCATCAGCAATTGAACAGCCAACTTTATCAATTGTGAACTGTTCATCACCCATTTATCAACCAGAGTGGCAATTAATCACCATTGCCGTCAATGACTGTTGCTATCCAAGATGGCCGTTCATCAAGCATTGTGAACGAGCCATTGTTTGTAGCCATTCTTTAACTATCATAAACCATTACTACTTACCATTAATTAGCATTAATTAGCTTTCGTTGACCAGCGTTCACCATTGTAAACCCTGAAAAAATCATCAATTATCCACTCATCAACCATGATCAACCCGTGGAAGTAACCATTTCTCCCAATAATGGTCAATAGTAATGGGTAACCCTAAATCACAGATGGATACCATGCATTCATCATCATCCCAATCCCCTACTAACCATTGACCATGATACACCCATCATCCCCTAATTGACCATCCTCCAATCACCTACGAATCATTGGATTCATTGGCCCAATCCTATCATGATGGTCAACAACAGTGAATATTTCACAATGTTAACCGGGGTTCATAATGAATGCTGAACCCCATTCTGATCGACCGTTTATTACTGAAAATGAGTAACCATCTATTGAATAATAAAACCATGTATTATTGCAATGATTGGTTTTTAACCATTAAAAAAATTGTCAACTCCAGTATTATTAACCCATCATTGTTACGCAATCATTGCCATAGTAGTGGTTTTACAATATATTCACCATGGTCCGCAGCGCGCGGGCAAACCCTCTGGATGCCTAAGCAAAAAAATGGTCAACAATGAATACTTGATATTGTGATAATGGTTAATATTAGACCATGGTTCGCAATAAATGCTAAACCCCATTTATTATGAACCATGGACTGACAACAATTGGTCACCAATAGTAAAAAATAATCATAGCAATAAAAACCTACTAAGAAACTAAGAAACCATAAATGGTTGATATGAACAATAAATGGTTCATGATTGATCTACGACCATGGTTAATGATGGCAATGGTTAATCATGATATATAGCAATCACAAGTTCAAGAATCAATATAACGACAACAAATTTAAGAATCAACAGATGGTTTTATCAATTAAATTGTTAATAATGATAATGATAATCCGTGAATGATGATAACCCCTCAATAATAGACAATAGTTAGACCATGATTCAACCATTCATTGATCATTACTGGATATTACATGATATTACTAGCCACATATAGTCATTATTAACCACGATTAACCGCTACAAACGATTACTAACCACGAAATAACCATGGCTGAAACCACCAACCAGACAATGATAACTAGATTAACCGCTACAAACTATTACTAACCACCTTTAACCTCCCAGGTCATCCCAATGGCGCCCACCCGGCGAGGTCGAGTGCTGGAGGTGACCTTGGACCACTGCACTTTTGCGGAGGCCGCCGTGTCCAGCCTGGCGAGGCCGGATGGCGGTGGAGGGCGGCCAAGGGTTGCCCCGGAGGGCGTAGTGAAGTGACTTTGATCGTGGCTGGTTATGATTTTTCATGGCTTGAAACATGGCTTGGAAATGATGGATATGGATGGATCAGGTTTAAATAATGATGGTTGTAGTGTGTTTGTAGCTCAAGGTGATTGATGATGGTACGAAATACTGTAGCTGTAAGTGATTGCTTAAAATGGATAACAAGTCTGACCACCAATGGTAGATTAACCGCTGATGATATACATATACACGACGTTGCTGTTGTTGGAGTTGTCCGTGGTGGTGATGGTGCAAGAGGAAGTAGGGCGCGCATGCAGCATGCATGCACGCATGCATACACAGTCATACACACTCCGACTATCATGTAGATATTTTCACAGATTTCTGCACATGCACATGCAGATTTTTTCACATATGTGTGTATTTCTACGTGCGTTTGTGATTTGCGCGTGGTCTTGTGCTGGCGTGCACATATCTTGCACAAATAGATGCACTCGTTTGCATACGCACATGGCGTTACATGTCATTGTTTAGTAGTTGCTTACTGTACGCGCATTCATTAGCACTCATTGTTGTTAGCATTTGCGTTGTTGCTTGTGCATCATACGCGTCAGTGCTATTCTGTCATATCATTTTTAGAATCTCAGCATCCTTATCAGCACAAACGAAGCCGGGACTGTACTACAAGATGAGCATCACATGGTATCCGCAGGCATGGTGACCAGCACTGAGGTAACCGCAACGGTGAGCATTTATCAATGGCACCCCAAAGAACAGGAAATGGTCGTGGTTGTTTCCCCCAGCAGTGAGTAATCACAACAAATCAACTAAACAGTTGTGGCAGAATTTACTTGGTAATCCACCAGGTCCATTTAGAATCGCCACAGGACAACATGTTCAACACGAAAACCTGCGAGAACCATTTGAGGCAAATTGGATAGGAAAGTTCCTGCTAATGCAGGGACCAGCCACTAATTTCCAGATATTCAGGGTCCTAGGCATTGTTGACCATTGTAACTCCGCCTTCGATTGCTATTGTTCAAATATTTTGCGTTCTTAAGAGTCATTTATGAAGGACCGTTATTCTTGACCATCATGATTCGATTATCACAGATTATCATTGACTATCGTTAATCACCGATCCTCATCATCATCATCATCATCATCATCATCATCATCATCATCATCATCATCATCACCATTACCATCACCATCACCATCACTCTAACTATCAATTATTATCAGTCATTACTAGCAGCAGCATTGTTTGTCCTGGTTTGGGCAACATTCGCTTTCGGGATGAAGATCAGCTCAGCGGAAGCCATGAAACCCCGCGACGCTCAGAGAAGCTCAATGGGCGCACAGAGCAAGTGACATCCAGTCGTCTCCCTGAGGTAATAGGTTTGAACGTGGTATGATGCCAAATGCTATTGACACTGATGCCCACGCAAATCACACCAATAGATTCAATAGATCATTTACTTGAGCTTCATGAACACCAACCGCAAAGAACCACAAAACAGTCGAACACACAACAGTGCAAGTCGATATTTGATCCTGCACTGACCGCAATGGCAAGTCCGCTGCTGTCCCATTTGGCTTTGAACCCCAAGGAGCGTCCGGATTCGCTGCTCAGAACACTTCAGGCCGCGCAGGATCCCAAAGTGATCTCCTGGGTGGCCACAGGCCTTGAATTGGAGGCTGACAAGGTTCCAAAGCATACGGCGTTGAAACTCTGGACGCGCTTTGCAGATTTAGGCAGGTGGTCAGAGGACAAAGAAGAAGCAGCTGCTGGCATTCTTGGGGCTTTGTTGGAGTTGTTGCATGTGCATATCTCGGAGAAAATCGCCCTGAGAGAACTGCTTCACACAGAAGTTGCCACCAACAAACTTCACTGGCTCAAGCAGTTCTTGAACCTGATGAAGGAACCTGCGCGTCCTTCTGCACCCGTGGGTGCTGCAGTGGCAAGAGCCTGTGAAGTGTTGGAACAACTCTGCCGAGGACAAGAGGAGCTCACCACTTTGCTGCATCGGCACCACGTGTTGGTGGCAGTAGGCGCCCGGCTTCTTGCCGCTACCAAGGTTGCTCCCAGCGCTTCCTGGCTGCACTTCTCCGTTTTTCCCGTGAGTTTAATGGAGGCATTGATGGCCGAGAAGGACACGGATCGCTTCAAGTTGGCGGATCCGGAGCTCTTCGTGCCTATTTGGGCAAATCGGAAACCTGAACCGCTGATTGAAGGGCTCTTGAGAACACTGAGATCTTCAGCTGAGGGGCAGAGTACTTCACTCCAATCGTTGTCCTTGAAAGCTCTCGGGCATTTGCTAAGGCACCACTCGCCGCAGGCAGATTTTCTGCGACAGACGGATGCAGCAAAGCTCAGCCTTGACCTGTTGGCACGCAGCGCCTGCGATGAGGAAAAGGTGGTGGTTGCATTGGAGTTCCTGTCCTTGGCAGGCTTTCCTCCAGAGAATGTAGCTGAGATCAAGTCCGCAGCAGCTCGCCTACCAAGGTCAAAAGCTGTTCAAGAGCTGGCATCCAAGTGCTTGCGGCTGGCTGGGCAGTAGCGAACTGGCCACCCTATAGGCCGACACACGTTTCGGGGCAGCGAACTGAATAGACTTAGCGTTTCACCTGTGCTGCCAAATGCGGCGCGAAAGAAGGACAGCCAACCAAACCCAAAAAAGAAATCATCAGGTGCTAAGGCCGGGGACCACTGGTGGCTTGGGATTTTGGGAATCGCTTGGGGTATCCCCCCACTCCGAAGTGATCAACATCGCCATTTAGCATAGACCATCAACTTGATCGTTACTGGTTGGGAAAAATCCAGTCTATGCACAGTGATCCCGTCAAGTCTCTAAGATCCAAATCCACGGCCAGCACACTATCAGTGAGCCAGGGGCATCCCAACGTCCACTTCTTTCATTTCAAAAGAAGGCTGGAAGTAGTCAGAAGTATGTGCAAAATTGGATGACGTCAGAATGTCCACCCTTCTACCTGTAGAGAGAGAGAGAGAGAAAGAGAGGATGGAGATAAAAGACAAGCACCAGAGAGAGAGAGAGAGAGAGAGAGTGGGAAAGAGAACAGATACAAAAGAAAGAATGCGCGATTTCCTTGACGAGCAGCTGTGCCCCTGCAAATTGTAGCTCATCGGGGGAAAGAATCAAGAAGTTTTACCAAGGCACCCTTTTGTTCACTACAAGTAGCATGTGGTTTACCAACTCAACACTGATGGTTGTCCGTTGTTGGTTGCATGTCGACGATCGTAAGCATCAACCAGTGACGATCAGTATGGAGCCGCACATTTTAAGGATCAACAACAAATGGACATCCCAAAACTGGAACACGAGAAACTCACCACATGAAGCCTAGACAGAGAGAAAATGTGGAGTAAATCCACATATCAACCGTACATGAACCAGACATTCACCATCTATCAACCATCGCTACCATCGGCCATCACTATGCCATAACTATGCCATCATTATGCCATCATCATGCCATGACTATGCCATCATTATGCCATCATTTTGCCATCACTATGCCATCATTGACCATTCTTTGCCATCAACATTCCTAACCACCTACCCACCGTATCAAACATTAATTGCTGGCAAAAACCCAGGGCGTTTCCGGTGTAGCTCTCGCTGCACCAGGATTTGCCTCAATGTCCGCAGCTTCTCGCTGGGCAACTGTGAGGGCGCGGAAGGCCAGGGCCAGTGGAAGCAAGGGCAAGCTGCCATGGTGAATGATTGATGACGTGTTCTTTCCCGGGCATGCGATGATTGATCATGGCTATGGGCTATGGGTGAAGCCATCAGCCAGATCGTCATGGTGGTTCCATATTGATATCCCTCAATGTTGCCATCAATGGCTTGCGATTTACCATTGATAAGACCGTTACTGTAGTATGATACTAAATGATACTATTGTGGACCTACCAAGAGTATGGATCGACCATGAATGGTGTACCATGGTTATTATCTAATATGGATCTGACCGTGACAGCCATCCACAAGTTTACCAGTTGACGCATGACTAATCACTACTCTGGATCTACCATGATACCCTGCTTGGTACTGATGTCTTTAGTTTGGTTTCTAAGATCCCGTGGCTTCTAAGATCAAATTACCCCTGACATCCCGTGGCCATGGATTTTAGCCCTGGATCCTGGGGTGCAATCAGATTTGTTTAATGTTGATCCAATTTTTAAAAAATATAAACGAACTTTGAATGGTAAATAATGCTCATATTTAGCCTTGCTTAGCCTAAAACGATCTCAAATGTATCTGAATACTTGTTCTTTATTTTGAAGCATTTATCGAAGATACAGTTCCACTCCTTCTCTTATCCATTTAATTCACAATAAAGAACTCAAATAAATCTCAACAAATCTAACACAAATCTCGTAACAAATCTCAACAGCTCGGCATCCCGGTGATCCGAGGGTGACCAGTTCCAGCCGCGTCACGGCGGAGGCACGTTGGGTCAAAGCTTCGTCGTGCACCTGGAGGAGCGGCGGAGCCGCGAGAGCTCGTGGACTCAGCTGTGTGTCAGGTCAACCCCCGCGACAAGCAGCGGCAAGGACTACGACAGCAATTTATTTGAAGAGGGAACACGGAACAGTTAATGATGGTTATAGCCATTAATTATGGTAAATGATAGGATATAACTCCAACATCAATGGTTAAACAACTGCTAAAAGGTGGTTTCTCAAAATGGGGGTACCCCCAAAAATGGCTGGTTATTACTGTAAATGACTACTAGTGGATGATTTGGGGGTACCCCTATTTTGAGAAACAGCCATATGAATGAATATGACAAGATTTACTATCATATTCCTGGGGAATAGTCATCAATCATCACACTTAGTCTTTGATAGTCTAACCTGGGGAGCTGGAAAGGCATAAGTTGGTTTGGATGATTTGCTGTACGGTGATAGGCTTATGATTGTCCAGGAACGGGGCTCGGTGACTCCCTGCATCACCATAGGGGATGTGAAGCTTCAACCTGGACGTTGGTCTACGGTGTGGATGTCCTCACTGCAAGCAGATGTTTGTTGCTACGCCCAAAAATTGGATTATTTGATCGTGGTTAGATGTGGTTAGTAGTAGTAGTGGTGGTGAGTTATGGTGGACTTTCAAGGCATCGAAAAAGTAGTCCACCATGACCAGCCACCATCAAGGCTTACCGTCAATCAGCCATCGATTCACCGTGTGCTCATCATTCACTTTGAGCAGGTGGCTTGCCATACTGGACCACCAGCATTTTGCTGAGCAACCAACTTGTCACAGGGTTGGTAAGAATAACCAGCCAGTGGGAAGAGAAATGGCCAACTGCACCACACTCTCCTGTGAGCGGAGGGAGCACTCTCCAAGTAGTCAATGGTTTCCCAATTTTTGAGTGGCGACTTTGGATGCCCCCATGTAGCATTGGTTTGTTCGGCCATTGTCAACCATAAATTACAGCCAATATTCACCATGATTATGATCAGCTATCTATGATACTGGCATTACTAGGCAAAAGGTTAATCATTGCCTCAGAATCATGATTGACCATACTATCAGCCATCATCAGCCATCAATTCACCATGAAGTCAGCAAAGTATTCACCAGATTATTATATAACCATACTGTCGACCGTTCTGTCAACCGCGTTCCTGAGCAGACTATTAGCACCGATTGGCCAATCTGGACCATGATTTAGCATCATTAAGTCATTAAGCATTGTTCACTCACCTATCCCTATGGGTTGAGCCATTTTCCGGACAGGGATCCGGCAGCGCCATAGGATCTGACTCGGGGGCTTTATCGAAGAAGAGGCACTGGACATTCGAAGCCATTCTGTCCATTTGTATCATTTGTCCGTTTTGAAAGGAACTGATTTGGGAGGTGAAGGGTTGCAACATGGAAAAGACCTTTTCTTGAGATGGCTGGAACAATTTGAGGGGATGGGTACTTGTCAAACCTTGTGTAACATGGCAAACTCATTGATTTTTGTTTGATCAGAAATTGGGGAAATGATGGGTACTTTTCAAATCTTTTCAACACTTGTTTCCATCCATGTTCTTGGGATTGAGTGTTGCTACCCCAAGCGGTTGATCAACCTGTTTGATCGCGACCTTGTGAGATAGTATTCACAAGTAACGTTATTGGTTGGTATGTTTAGGTCGGCAACTGATATCTCATTAGGACACTTCTTTTTATATTCTAACGGATCAATAGCTGGTTGGTCAATTGGTTGCTCCACTGGTGACAGCTGGCTGGTTGCTTCCCAACCAGGATCGGCAATCGGCACTGGAATATTGCAACGAGGGGTTGCCCTCAGTGCTGAAACTCCCCACAGAAAAAACACAGTTGCTTGAAGGAGCAATTGGAGCAAACCATCCATTTGCTGGTTGCTTCGGATGCCAGTCTTGCACAGTTGAAGCTTAAAACCACGCAGATTTGCACGATCAGCTCGTTGTTTTCTGTGCTGGTGGGTGCCCCTGGTGGATGGATCCCAGCTGCTGCCAGGTGACCCAGACATGTCCTCACCCAGGGCCTCAGAGTACACACCTGGCGGAACTCAGGTCCTGGGGGACGGTAGGTTCATGGTACTTCTGAGACTGGCAGATCCTGGCTCTCCGGGGGATTTCATGGTGATTGAACTTGATTAGTTGTATATAGCATTCCGGGTGCTCATGGGGCTTAAATCATAATCGCTGGTGGGAACATCAGCATGCATTGACCAGGGCTTAAAGGAATAGCCATCAGGCGGCTTTTGCTGCGCAAAAATGCTCCATATTTGCCATGATGACCCTGGCACCCTAACAACGAGAACCACTCATTGATCATTGCTTTTCAAACGTCACCAGATGGATTGGAAACATTTTTTGAGTTGAGTCAGAATCCCCTTTGAATCAACAACCAACCAGGTCCGTCGTTACCTCCTAGTGGTAACCATGTTCAAACATCATTGGCTATTTACTGACAACCATTGATCGTTACCAATCATCATCTACAATCATTGACCATCAGCCATCACCAACAATCATTGACGAGAACTAATCATCAATAATCATTCGCCACCATTAGCGACTGTTTAACCGTTTTTAGCCATCAATTAACCATCACCAACCATCATTACTATCACCATTCACCACTACGGGTCAGTATGATTTCATTACTACTATCATTGGCCGTCACCAACATTCGCTACCCATCACCAATCATCACTAACATTCACTGACCATGAAACATCACTAACCATCACTAATCATGCAAACACAATGAAAACATTCTGGTTCCGCATTGAAAACGCCACGTGTTCTTCCCGTGAGCCTGCAACCTGCGCTTGAAACGTGGCCAGGCAACTCGGGGTACTCGCCGTCCGTCAGAAGCTGAGTTGCTTGTGCAGCGGAGAATGCGCTACATGGAGCTACTAGGACAGCCAGTCCAATGGCGGCTGCTCAAAATGGGGGAACCCCAAGTGGTGGTCGATTTAACATGATTTAACCATAAATGATATAAATGAGTTCTGGCATGGATGAGAACTGGGGGGGCCCCTAATTTGAGAAACGCCCACATGGTAGATGATTGTCGTCGCAGTGATCGCATTGTGGGACTGTGCGATGATCGTGGAGAGCAACAAGTTGTTTCATCCGCTTGGGAAGTGTGGATCCCAAATAATCAACCTCCATGACGCAACAAAAAATCATCACCATAACCAACTTGAATTGTGACGTATTCTTGAGGTGGGTGGCAAAGGCTTCCTGGATTTTTACCACCACATTCGGGCGAGTTTGCTCGGGGAATCAATGACGGGGTGATTTACCAGTCTAGGTTGGTCCATTGACGTCAGACATGCCCAGAAACCATGAGAAATCACCATGAACCGGCAGGGGCAAAAGGGTCTATGCCAGAAGGGTTGGTCAAATCTTCAGAGGCCTAGAGACCGCTCGCCCTTCGCTGCTTGAACCTGACCGAACCTTCTGGCTCAGCTTTGGTAGCACCCCTTCAGATGGCCCCATGGTGGTGCAGTTGTCGCAATCCATGGTGACTCCATGATGAACGGAGCCGGCAAATTGTGACTCCATTGTGACTCCATTGTGACTCCATTGTGACATGGATGAGAAAGTAGATGGACAAAACCCAAGTGTATGAGTGGATAAGCGTTTGCCTGGTGATTGAATAACATGCCGCATGTAGATTGATGCGATCCCATGATCGGCCAGGACAACTGGGATTACAGCTTGGTCTTGGACAATGACAAACATGTCCCCAAGTCTTGGAAACTCTTGGGAGTGATTAGAGGTTGGATTAGCGTTGATTGACTTAACAAAAAAAAACTCTACCATCTATTTACTGACTATTATAAACACGCTCTATTTGCATGTATAGTTTCCTTAATACTTGGGATGGTTGGTCAATATCTGATTGATTTGCCAATCTTTGTCATTGGGGTTGAAACCACCAAGCACTGAAACAATCATCGTATACCATGATGTGCATAGCCTTTGTTCTGTCTCAGTGCTGGATAGGCAGCCTCGCCATGCTGCGGCACGCCATTGGCATGCCGCGCTGTTTCCAGAACCCCTTGCGCCGCAGGCCTGTGCAGAAATGGCACGGTATAGATGGCACCAGCAGGAGTCTCCATTGTTGATTATGGGTCAATGATGATCAAGAATGAGTGGTCAATGATTACTGGTTAACAATCGTTTTCTTAAAGGATCCTTACAATCATTCCAGGATGGTTAACATGACTGGTTACCAAGAGAAGGTTGATGACTGCTTAATTAGTCATGGCTCATCACGATCAATTACCATAAACCATTAAAAGTGGAAGCCAATTATAAACCCATCACCAAGCAATGACCATAAACCCATCAAGAGCCCATCATCCACCCATGAGAAGCCATTGAAAGTGGAGGCGGATCAACCAATCATCAACCGAGGGGCACACGCCAGGTCTCCCACCAGCCTGGTGCTGTTGGGTCTGGCTCTGGGTCGTTTCGCCAGCACCTTCTTGGCTCCCCTGGGTGCTTCAGTCCAGCCGAGCAAGCCGTTGAGGGAAGCGGACTCCAAGGCAGGTGAGGGCGGGGGGGTTGTAGTCATGGTTGGGTCTGTTGGTGATGGCTGACTTAGTTGGTGATGATTAGATGGGGATGATGATTAGTTGGTGATGGTTGGATGGTGTTGAGGGTTGGATGGTTGGTGATAATGGTTAAATAGCGATGGTTAGACGGTTAAATGGTGATGGCGGGTTGGTGGTGATGGTTGCTGATGGCCTGATGGCAGGCTGATAATGGCGTTTGTAATTCATTCGCTGCTGCATTGCTTTGTCGAGCGAAACCAGTCACTGTGCCAGTTGAATGGCGCAGTCTTGTTTGTTGAAGTTTGCTGATGGTGGATAGTTCATTTTGTCCATAAAAAAGGACTGCTGCAATAGATTTGCTTCACCGCCTTTTGTTCGCGCAGTGCGCACGTATTTCTACAAGCATTTGCAAACCTTGATGCTAATTTATCTACCTGTGTATGCCTTTAGGATCCTTTAGGTATATTTACAGGTATTAAATTATATGCAATTGTGCATGTGTGTGGCTTCTAGGCCACCTTGCCTAGATATGCGCACATGCATGCTGAACACCAGGCACAATCATAGGACGTTGGCTTTCCAGAGCATCCGAGCCTTTGGGGATACTGTCCACAACAGTTTTCAAAGTTACAAACATTTTTGACAGGGAACCAACCATACCTTGGCGTAAGCATTGACCAGCGGGTCATCGGCCCGCAACCCAGCTGGTCAACGAGCAACCGGTAGTGGTTGTAAACCGCCAAGCTTCGTCATCGACATTCACCAACCAGCACGAACCGCCAACAACCGTCACCTGCCATCACTAAGCATCACTAAGCATCACTAACCATCCTCAGTTCTCGCATGTTATCAGCATTTGTTGGTTCCTCTCATGACTCTGACAGGTCCGGTTGCTTAGTAGCGTCCAGACACTGACCACAAGCCACGTCAAGACCTTGAGGGAGGCGAGAGTGGCTGCGCTGTACGGTGACCCGGGTGGATTGACCTGTCACGGTTCTTCCGGTGGGTCTATGGTTGGTCTATGATGGATATGGTTGTCACTGCCCAGATTTTACAAGGGCTAAGGTGGGTTGCATTTCGACGGCTCAGGATGCTGAAAGTGCTTGGTATATAGGTAATACATGGTGACTACATGCTTGATATATATATATATATATGAGGTAAATGGATGGTTTTTAGTCGCATGGGCAATGATGACTGTTCATAGAATATTGATTGCACTGCTTAATGGTGATTTATAATAGGAATATATCCAAGAGCCTACGCTAATCAACAACCTATTGCGTTGATTTTTCAGTCAAGTGGTTTTGAACTTGCCCGGTGGTATAGATTCACTCCAATCCTTCGTGGAAGGGTAAGTATTGACCACGTGTTGGATGAACACTTTCCAATGGCCGTGCTCAGATTGCTGCTGCTTCTCAGTGCTTCCAGGGTACATCACTCGTCACTTTTGGTACCCTTCGTTTTCGGCTCTATATTAACTGGCCCAGCATCGAGGATGTTGAATCAAGATTGATGTGAAAACGAACTGTGTATGGCGGTTGCTGCGAAGACTTCCAGAAGCTTTGATTCGAGATGATCAAAACCAAAAAAGATGGAATGAACATGGGTAAACTACCATCTTAACCAATCATTCATCAGTCATTGTATGTGGTGAACATCGGCGACGTACCAATCATTTCTGGCGCTCCCCCTGTTCTCAGGCAAGTCTTCAATCTCAAATCGCTGACTTCTTCAAGGTAGCGCTGCTTGCAGCTGCGAGCGACTTGGAAGGTGTGAACCTGGACCCCTTGGTGGCCACGGCAGATCCGCGTTTCGGAGATTACCAGTGCAGCCTGGTGAGAGCAAGTGATGTGCTGGCTGGTTGGGAGGGAGCGATTTGGAGCCAGGGGTATCGTTATTGGCCCTTTAAAGGGGGAGCTCCCAAGGAGAGGTGTAACCAAATGGAAAATACTGTGTAGTGATGATCAATGGTGGCTATCCTAAGGCCAATATACTCCCAAGTACTGGTTCAAGAACTGGGTAGTAATGGTTGGCAAATGTTCAATTGATTCCCAATAGCCAATAATGGTTAAACTCATCGTTTGTCAATGGTTGAGAATTGTTCATAGTAGCTAGGCGTGGTTACACGAGAGAGCATCAACATGTTGAATCATCAGTTGAGATGCGTGGATATAGTAAAATGTAGTAACATTTTGAGTAGGTTCTTTTAATGCATTGCATTTCTGCAACATGCTTGTGAATGACCTGACCCAAAAGTTGAAGCTAGCAGATCCCATGGTTTCTTTGCTTGAGCTCCTTGTCGATACAATAATCAGACTTTTGCCACATCCGATGGTCACCAGGCAACAATGCCATGGCCTTGTTCAAGCAGAGCAAGCAGCAAGGCGGCAAGGATGGTTGGAAACTTGGCGATTAATTGCGCTGGTTGGTCTTTGCAGGGGAGTCAGCATCATCCATGGCAATGGAATGGCAACAGATGTTTTTGAATTGGGCAAACCATCATGAACCGTGATGAACCGCCATTAGCCACTACATTTCCTGCATTTTCCTGCTATTGTTGTTAATCACCCCCTTTTCCACGGCTGGGTCAGCATTTTTCAAGATGTGTGTGCACGTGTGTGGACGGCAGGAAAAGTCCGCGCGACGTGGGTCAAGCCATCAAAGACGCATTGCCAGCAGAAGCTGCTGAGCTATTTGAAGAGGTGTGGGCTGCAAGACTGGCATAACTTGGTGATTTGAAGCATTCACAACTAGCTGGTGGTTGGGAGCTGCCAGGGGTATCCTTATGGCCCTTCAAAGGGGGAGCCAAGGAACTACAAGGAGTCGCCTAACCAAATGGTAGGTAAAGCACTAACATGGATATCTAAAGCAGGACCCAGTTGCAATACCTATCAAGGGAAGCATTGCTATATAAGATACACAATCTGGGTTTAGATTTCTTTATTCATGGGATCCGCAACCCCGAAGGATTGGCTTCATCCTGTCACCCCCTGGTGACCTTCCAGAGGCTCCATGGAGATCTACCTTTGGTGCATTTTTGGGGACACATGTTGCCAGACCAGTAGTTGCCAGACCAAGATTCCGGGTACAAGTGCCAGGTCATGGTCATATGGCACGTGCAGCTGCAAGGCTCAAGACAGGCGATGCCTGCTGAAAGCAATGACTTTCTAGTGTCAAGCAATGGCAGCCCCCAACCTGTGCATCAATCTTGTACGACCCCAATGTGGGGATGAACCACTTGTTTCTCCATCATCTGCAACCATTTTTGACATTTAACCATCATAAAAAGCACTCGTACTTAGCCAACTATGAACCATCTACAAAATACAAGCAGCATGCAACCATCACAATCAGTATATCACATGGTTTGCCTCTCATCATCCAAGCCCATGATCAACCCCATGGGATCTTGAAAAAAATCATCCACTGACTGCTGGGAGTTCCCTAGCTTCCCATGGCATGTTTCTTCTGCCGCAGAGTTTGTTCGAATGCTGCAGCTCCACGTCTAGCGGGAAACCCGAATTTCTGGAGAAGGAGAAACTGATCTCAGCCCGACCTGCCAGCAATTTGCAGCTCAGTTCCAGTCACTCGTCGAGTCACGGCCTGGCCCCGTTTTGTTGCTAGTGCATCTGACAGGATGATCCAGTTTGAAAATCAAGGAGCCATGCAACAAAGTAGTAACCAACAGTCTGGAAGAATTACTGTCTATTTCCTGATTACTCATGACCAAAAAAATGGTGAAATCACTATGATCATTACTCATTAACCCGATGATTTGTCGTCATAATTCTTATCATCCCTGTTTTTTTGGTCGTTAAATGACTTGAACCCTTTCAATATGTTCGTTATCATTGGTATTGGCGGCTGTTCAACCCTTCTGATTCCCGACGCCATGGTAGATAAAGGCCCGTGACCATGCGTGACCCTGTTTCCACCCCTTAATTGCTGCCGAAGTGTCAAATTCACTGCAAATAACAATAAACAACACATTTCTGAGGACTTGTTTGTTTTCCTTGTTTTTTTTCTGGTTTCTTTTTTAGTATGTTGATGCCGCCTCAGAGGCTTGTTTGGAAACACCCTAGAATTACGTTGATGAAGCACAATCTGTGCACAAAATCGGAGGGGACATGCGGATCAGTTCAGATGTCTCTTTTTCAGGCTTTGTCTTGGAGATTGTAGCGATATGGGTTGAGGAGATGGTGGTAGGTTTACATGGTGGTGGAACGTTGACCGTAAACTGACCGCTATCATGTTGGTGGAATGCTATCATGTTGGTGGAATGTTATCATGGTGGGGAAGGGGAAAATAATGGTGGACGGTTATCACGTTGATGCAACGTTAACATGGTGGTGGAACGCTATCAGGGTGTCGAACATTGTCTTGGTGGCGGAACACTATGTTGGTGGAACGTTATCACGTTGATGGAACATCATCATGGTGGTGGAACGCTAACATGGTGGTGGACTGTTATCATCGTGATTGAATGTTCACATGGTCTTGGGCCGTCATCATGTTGGTGGAATGTCAACATGCGGGTGGAACGTCAACATGCTGGTGGAACGTTAACATGCTGGTAGAACGTCAAAAATGTTGGAGGTTCGGTCACGTGACACAAGAGCGGAAGCAAAGATTGTTCAGAGAGGGTGCTACCTAGATAAACCATAAAGGTCATTCCTCTCGTTAAGAATATTTCTGAACCAACCACGCCACACATTGATACG
The DNA here is from genome assembly GCA_009767595.1 of Symbiodinium kawagutii. Taxonomy (NCBI): domain Eukaryota; class Dinophyceae; order Suessiales; family Symbiodiniaceae; genus Symbiodinium; species Symbiodinium kawagutii. Next base: position 1,010,313 of record VSDK01002138.1, on the reverse strand, counting down.
ATTCACAAGTACAGGAAATCCACAATTGAATGGATGTACAGCTGATCAATCAATGTTCGCAAAGATTATCCGAATGTTTTTTCCCCAGCATGTCCGTTTGTAACCAACACTGCTCACCGCTGGCACTTGGGACAGCAACATATTGTACAATTAACATGTCTATAGCTGCAATCAATGGTTGGCCATCCCATTTCTACCTGGTTCTAACCAGCAGTGCTACTTGGATGTGCAATTGGGGTTTTGATTGTGACATACCTATGACTATAACCATAGCGAGTAGCCTTAGAAGGAAGTACAGTACTCCCAAGGTACGATGGTGAATGCTGCCAGGAAATCACTGGCTAGTGAGCTGATATGTTGGGCCACCTGATCGCCCTCAGCTTTGGCTGAATTCTCGGAGATGGCAGTGGAGAGAGAACATGAAACGATGGTTAGTCCATGTAAATCCAGATTCCCTGCTGGTTTCCCCTGCTGAATTCAGCTATGTGGAGCTGGTGAAGCTGGCGATTTACTGGTGATTTCCAGTGATTTCCAAGCTAAATGGCCACTTTGAGCTGGTGATATCCAGATTACCATGGTGAATTCAGATTGGAAACCAACCATTTTGAGCTGGTGGTTTCTACTTGGAAGCCCCCATGCAACGCTGGGCGCAGGTGGCAACTTGGATCTCTATTTCCAACGCTGGGAGAGCGATCGGCGGCAACGACTTCGGGCGCTGGTCTCTTGGTGTGGCTGGTTATGAAAGGAACGGTGATTTAATGTCGTCAATGCATTCCAAAGGGAAATTTAAAGATTTTTAAAGGAAATCCAATTGGATTACATGAATGGTTATTTCAGCTAAGGTTATTGCTGTTTTTAAGACTTAGGGAAAAATATTTTGGTTTATCGAACAAATCATCTATAACCCGAATCATTTGCGAGCCATTCCATGGCTACTGGGGCAAGCCCACTGCGGCGTCCCGGCAAAATAAATCCATGGTTGTTTTCAGGTCTTCATCATATACCATCATTAAACCATGTTTTTAAACCATCATTAAGCAATCATTTAAACCATTATTCAACCATCGTTTCAACCATCATTTAAACCATCATTAAACCATCATTCCCTTGTTTTTTTCAGGTCTTCATCCACCCGGGAGAGATGGAGCACGCCACGTGGTACAACGCTTTGGCCGTGCGCTTGGCTTCGCTGGGCTGCGTCAGTTTGGCGATGGATGCGCAGGGCTTCGGGCAGTCGGATGGCGCCCGGGGATACTTCGAGACCTTCCACGAGGTCAAGGAGGACTTCCTGTGAAGCCTGGCGATATGGCGAGCGACCGGGTCAAGCAGTGAACCAACCAATGATAGCTGGTTAACGGTTAAGGATAACTCACAATTCATGGGGATCTATACCAACAATGCTGGGGCTAAGCATATGATTCCATGGTCAAACGATCGTTGAATGGTGGTTGATGGTTGGTAGTAGGAGGTAATAGCCGACAAAAATAAGGGATAAACCAAGTATATGGTGGTTTCTCAAGCCAGTGTGGGAAGCCCAAAGTTACGGTAGGCGTATGATATTGCATATACATGATTTATATTGGATGATTTGGGGGCACCCCGATTTTGAGAAACACCCGAATGTGAGATGAGGAAGGACACTGTGCTTATGGCGACCCCTTTTAAATCTTTAAAGTGTAGATGACTCATGATGCTTCACAGTGGTGATAATAGCCAATAGTGGTGCTTAATCCGTGATGATAATAGATGCTTCTCCACTAAATGGTGCTCAAAGTTATAACCTCATATAGTTAGTGATGCAAAACCTCATATAGTTATAACATCTCATAACCACTCATTATGGTGAGTGATGGCAAAACATGCCGCATGACGCGTGCCCTGGTTCCGTGGTCGAGGCTTCGTGAGGGCCAAATGGTTCGAGGCCGTGCAGCAAGGCCGTGCCACGGCTCCAGGCCTGGTCTTTGTGGCCAAGGGCTTCGGTGGCTCGGCAGGCGGTTAAAGTGGCGTGGCACATCGTGGCACCATAGTGGGCAGGCTGGATGGTTGGGTGGGTTGGTTGGCTGGTTGGTTAATTGGGTGGTTGGGTGGTTGGTAGGGTGGCTGGTTGCTGGGTACAGTTTGCATGGAATGCGTTTCTTTCATGCGGTTTGTAGTTATTTTTGGATGCCTGCTATTGTGCTATCCATCATTAGCCACTACTAATCATCATTTCCTATCAACAACGAATATCAACCATCACTTTTCTCTATAGCCATAACTCTATGACTATGCCATGAACCATCACCAAGCATCAGCACTGATGATCACCACTGTTCGCCACTAGCCCTTCTTATCCAGGGGGTGTCCCCACGACTGAGGCGCCCTGCTGCTACTTCACGCTCTGCCTGAGATCAAGGCCATGGCCAACGAGAGCGGCGTAGTGCCCGTGCTGGTGCTGCTGTCGCCCGGGCTCCAATTCAGCAGCTTCCTGGGAGATTCCGGCGGTGTGACTTGGTGAAGGGCGGCCAGTTGTGCGGCAGGTTGGCCAGGTTGTCGGTTGGTGGTTGGCAGTCGTGGTGGTTGTTCCAATTAACCAGTCTTGGTGGTGGTTAACATCCAATGGTTGGCCAGTTAATTGGGGTTGGAGAAGTCATCCGCTGGAATGAGATGCCATGAGGCAGGTGGTTTACAACCAATCGCCCTGAAATGCTGTGAAGAAGAACCAGCAACAGTCACACTGATGTGTAGCGACAAGTCATTGTAGCTGACTAGGGAGAGCAGAAACAGCCAAGCAGGGTGATTGAGCTAAGAACAATAGGATCAGTAGGGAAAATGACCAAGAGGAAAGGGAAACAACTAATGGATGACCTACTAGTTGAGGGTTTGATGGCGGTTGTCGCCATGGTAGGTTAGAGTCCCTGCGACTACGAGCTCCCCCACAGTAAAGCGGGAAAGTCAGCGACAACATGCGACAACTCAGGGTACAACCTCGGGTGGTTGGGAAGCTTTCGATCTCACGGCGGTGAAGGGTTCTGGCACCCTGACAAAACCGCCCTGGACATGCTAGTGGATGATGATTGCTGGGGGGTTTGCCTTGTTTGTCGGGGATCTTTTATCAAGCGTGATGGGAACATAATATACGAATACCATGGAATACTCAACCACCTCAGCTTGCAGCTCTGGGCTGGCGATGGAGAATTCACTGCAGCACTGCAAAATCATCCGTGACCTTGCTCAATGAACCCCTTCCAACAAGTTGGTTCCGAATGTGCTGGTGTCAAAATCTTGCCGAGAACTCGATTAGCCCCTCAATAGACAAGCTTTGTCATCGTTCTATTTTATTCAGTACCATTTACCATGTTTTGCCGGGGGCTATAGCAGTAAAAATGACTCATGACCCATTAGTTAGCATTCACCTCACCATTCAATTTCAATACTCACTGCTACACTAGAAATTCATCAATCATCAGTGATGAAGCACCACGAGTCCATCATTCCTGGGCTACCAGCAACATCTCTAGGTGGCCAAGGCAGCTAACCGAGGCCAGCTGCGGCTTGAACTCCCAGTGTGCCTCGCGGCCTTTGGCGGCGCACTGTGCGCAGTTCGCTCCGACATCAGGCCCCGAAGGTCAAACCTTGGAGCGTCTTGGTGCGGAGCTTGCTGGGCCATGCGGGCGCGACCCCCAGGTTGACCTGCAGAAGTCCAAGCGTTTCAAGGGATCGATGACCTGAAGCCAAGTGATGGGATACATTGGGATTCAGGAAAGACATTGGCATCAGTGGATCATACGTCCCTAGTGGTGAGAAAACCTTCTGCTTGATTCCTGGATGAGTCTGGGCAGCGGGGGCGCTCAAGTGGCTATGGTCATTTCCAGCCGTTCCCAGGAGGTGTTAGCAAGTCAGTGATGCAACCAAAAGCTGAACTTGGAGGGGTAGGAACTAGCCAGTATTTCATGAGTGGGTTGCCTTATGCCAGTGGCAACAGTTGGTTTTGAAACAGATATCCCACTTTTCATCCAGATCGTGCATTAAAAGCCCTGGGAATTCAAGACTTTGCAGTCCATGGCCACAGCTTGCTGATCCTTAAGCGATGGTTCGTCAATGGTGGTGCAGCATGGTCAATACAGGCTTATAGTGGCCAACTATTTTTTGCGCCTAACCAGCAATCAACAGCGAGTGATGAATCTTCCCGGTGCAGTGGAGGTTATTTTCACATATCTTCACTCACGATTCCCACCAGCCAGGAGGCTGGGTTTTCCAATGGCTACCGAGGTACCTGTCTCGCTGGTTTCCCAAGATGCTGGTGACAGATCCTGTGGAGCCCGACATGGTGTGCCGTGATCCACAGGCCATGGATCGCATGGGCCGAGATGCGCTGATTTATCGTCAGGGTTGCTTGGCACAGTTCATGGGATGTGGATCCGTTGATGGGGGTCGATTTCCCCCAGTTTCTGGTGGCTTCAAAAGCAGACATGACCGGAATGGGTGAATGCAAAACCATAGCGAGGCTGGGTAGTGATGTGTCCACCTTGCTGAATGGAACGGCAAAAATCACCGAACATCTGACAGAAGGATCCTGACTTCGACAATGTCTACACAGGACCTCAGAAATACATGAACAACTCGCCCAAGTGTTGATCGTTGAGGGCAGTTGCTGATGGCTCATAACATCTCTTACCCAATGCTCAATTAATTCATAGAGAGGCCAATCATGGTCATTAGTTGTAAGTGAGGCGTTGCCCCCTCTGACCCTGAGCATCTTGTTTGTAGATGGTAGTCAGGCTTCGCATGACAAGCAAACCACGTTCATTACTACTCTTCAGGGTCAACCGATTGTTGTAAATTGATTTTAGGCTAGAATGTTGAAGTTGAAATGCCATGATATTTAATTTTCAGATTCATACATATTAGATATTCCTAGGTGTACTGCACAGATAGAATATCCACCATGTTAAGTTTCGAACTATTTGCCTATTGGTGACGGTCCAATTGGGTGTTCGCTATTATTCAATCTACTCGTGGAATCAGCTAGCATGGTTCTATATGCATGCGTGCATTGATGGCTTTCGAATCATTTTGCTCAAAATTACATGTCTGAAAAACATCCTGCTTTATGTGCACAATCTCTAAGAAAGACTTCTGCGTGTTTGGACATCTTGTTTTGAAAATCGATATTGGATTTGGCTTAGCGGTGCGAAACCAAGCCTTGGAATCCTTGGAGTTGATTGCTGGCATGAGCTGTGACCAGCTGTGAGCAAAACCAATAATCTACAGATATTTTAACTTAAGTAATGGTGAACTATGAACTATTTAACTAATCCTTATAAGTGGAACTAATAACCAATGCTTATAGTAATTGAACTAATATCCAACTAACCAATGTTGAACTATGAACTATTTAACTACTAGTCAACCATTATAAACCGCTCCTTTAAGTTTGACCATTGGCTAATCATTGGCTATTGAATCATCACTTAGACAACATCCTACCATTTCATGACCATTGACCATTGATCAACTACTAAGTACAAAAATCTTTGAACTATTTGACTGCTAGTTATTCAGTATTGACCGTTCCTTAACCACCATCAAACCATGGTCATAAGTCACAGTTATAACTTCTAACTTTATAACCATTGAATAGCCACTAATTCACTATGAAATAACCGCCACGAAATCATGGTCATAGCCAACTAGTTATTCATTATTGACCGTTCCTTAACCACTATGAAAGCTTAAAACCCCATTCAATAGTCATTATATCGACCATTAAGCATCATTATCATTAACATCCAGCATTTAACCATCATTTAACCATCATTTAACCATCATTAGCTATGTTTAATCATCATTTAACCATTCAATATCCATGTTTAATTCGCCCTGAAATCACCAGCATTGTAATCATGGGTTCAGGTTTCCGGGCCCGTGTCTTGGCGGAGATCTTGCAGGAGCAATCCAGGCCGGTCGGATCGGTGGACCCCCATAAGCGGTGGCAAACTCGTTGATCGGGAGAACGGTGGCAGGGTGAGTTCGACCATGTGACTTACGTCCGCGGCAAGTGGAGATTCGGTGGTTTTTCAAGTCATGGGAACCATGTCCAGTCATCATCCAATAGAAACGATTTAGAGTAATAATTAAACGACCCACTTTTTGGGTCCTCTATGGCTTGAGAATCCACCAGATCTGTCAGTTCTATGATGCCAGTTCATGCCAGTTCTGGTCAGTTCCACTTTGTGACGTTGGGATTGCAACATGCCACCATTGCTGATCGGCTGATGAGTCGACTACCAAAAACGCACCGGTGATCTATTGTAGTGGAGCTGTGGCCAACTAGGCCTTGCTACCACTTAGATGAGGTTACAACCAGGATATAATAATTGGGGCCCCCTTGTTCTGAAGATGGTGCTTTTCCATTGGCGGTTTGCCGGAGAATGACAGGCTGATCGTGCCAAAGTGATGTGCCGCTGACTTATTGGTCTTGCTGCCACCAGGCTACCACACGTGATCCAACAAAAGCCTGAAGCCTTTGCATGTCCTGCGCTGATGTTGCACGGGAGCGCCGACAAGCTCTACTCTGCACAAGGACGCTGCGAGCATTTGTTGGCATCTGCATTTGGAGAGGTAGTTGTTTGTTATGTTTGTTCATCGTTGACATCGCCGTTGCTGGCTAGTCGACGCGCAACCTACAATCTGCTGTTTTTGGTTCTGGATGATTTAGTTATAATGGTTCTCGGAAAAAGCATGACTACCTTTGCAGGTATGACTATCCTTGTTGGATAATTGTGTTAGGTTATTGAATCCTTAGTAATTCTGATCAGCCACAACCAAAATAGTCAGAGCCTCATCGTTCTCTTTGGGTGAATTCTGTCGTCGTCAATTGGAGGTTCATGACAACTGGTTGGAGCTGATCATGAGGGGGGGTCAGTGAAATTGATCCCAGCTCAGCTTCCAGGAAGTCACGCCGTTCATCGCCTTTGGTGTCAAAATGTCGATGGTGCCGATGGGCCATTTCCAGTGCTGAAGATTTACGATGGTGCTTACCATCAGCTCTTGAATGAGCCCAACCGGGATGAGGTAATCAATGACATCATTTCCTTTGTCCTGTCCGGAATCTGACCAGAGTCAGGCTTTGGCGATGAATCGATTCCAGCTGCAAGTGCGCAGTGCTGATATTTCTAGATTCTAGATGCTGCAAGTTGACGAGTTGAATGTTACAGCAGTCCTTGCTGGTCATAGAAACGGAGAACGACCACCTGGAATGTGATAATCTCAATGGTGACCCAGTCGGTGGTCATTAGCCGCTATTGGTAGGGAATTGCTGAATGTCATTCACCGTTGCTTTGTAGTTATTCACTAAACTCACCATTCTTGTTGGTTATGAAGCTGGATTATTGTAATTACTGCTTACAGTTTGAAAATTGTCATCGACCACTATCCCAGATTAGTCACCATGATTCCGGGGTATAGAACCTTTGGTCTTAGTCATCCACCATTGTTTGGGGTTATCACACATGGCGATCGATCAAGCACAACTACTGCGACTACTATTCACCATAGGGTTTTCACCAGGGTCAGCTGCAGCCAGAGCAAAGTCTCTCTCCGAGCTCCCTTGGAAGGCGGTGTACAGATGGGTAGCAACGCCAACCAGCCCAGCAGTCAATGCTTCGCCCAAGCCATAGCTGGGACTTGTCAAAAATACGACCTTGCTGTCGGGAGCTTCGTGGGCTTTGTCGTGGCCGCCGGGGATGGGAAGCCCAAGTTATGGGTAGTTGATGGTTGTGGAATGCTTACTTTTGCGTACTCTCAAAGCTAGCCTGGGTATGTGGAAAATCTCGGCCGTCTATAGCCTGTTGAAACATATTGAAACATATTGAAACTGTTGAACTTCCAGCGAATCGCTTCCCAGACATTAATCATGGCCAATGGCGTGGAAAGCAAGAGAAAGCAACAAGCAATGATGATTCACGGGAATAGCAACTATATACCAATGAGTGGCCTGCAGTTCAACTGGCAACAGCAGTAGTTGGTTTTAGCTGGCTGTCACCTGGTGTTCTCAACGATTGTCGGGAAATGTTCGTAAACGTTAGAGAGAGAGAGAGAGATGAATCACTGGTAATTACCCATGATATCCAGTGATTGGCCATGATTCAAGACTATATTTTACGGCATGGTGACTTTATGCCTTTGCTTTGCGGGAAACAGTCAACATTTCTTCATGGCCACGAATGCAAAGTGGCGTTGCATGGTTCCAGACTGTCTCGACTTTCCTTTTATCAGCAAATATTTTATTAGTCAACCATTTGCTAGCCATTAGCCAATTGGTCTCCATCTGTTAACCCCCATGACCCAGAGTCGACGTTTTTTGACTGGTCGCCGAGACGTAGAAAATCAATGAAAATCAAGGATCAGAAGCAAACACAAAAAGCATCCTCCAGGCTCTTAAACATCTTTCGATCACTGGAACCCTGCAACATCACCAACGATGTTTGCCATTACTCCCCATTCTTCAACAATTATGAGCCGCTTATGAGTTGGTCACTCGCTATTCCGCACAATCGTTAGAGCATGCCCTGTCTAAAACCGTTCCCATTCGCTATTAACTGTGTTGTCAACCATTGCAGTATCATTCTTAACCAGTAGATTGACCATTACAACCATCAACCAACCTACAGTTGGTGAATCACTCGATAAACCATATCCATTTAACATATTTCACATTACTCGCTAGACTAGAATCGCCATTTCACTACGACATTGACCACTAGAATCGCCATTTCACTACGAGATCAACCACTAGAATCACCATTTCACTACTAGATTAACCATGACTAGCCACTAGATTCACCATTTCATTCGCCAAGTCGCCACTTTCATTCACCTCACCACCTTCACCAACCATGGGCTCCTGCTGGCTGGGCTGCGCAATGGCCAGGTGAACGTGGCACCCCAGGGCTTCATCACGGTGAAGCTGAAGACTTCGTGGATGCAGGAGCGGTGGAGCTGGGGGTGATGGTTGGTGGGTACGGGGTTTCTATTGCTTAGAAACCATGCACTGATAGCAATGGTGAATGATAGTTTCGAGTGGTACTAACCAATACCAACTACCATCAGTCTTAGAAATGGTACGGGTCAGTTTGATAGCAATGGTGAATGATAGTGATGCTACTGCTTTCTGTTGGTTAGAGTTTTGTGCTGGTTGGTATTGGCTACTGGTTAATGATGGTTTGTAGATGGTAGTGCTTGGCAAGGGCCAACGATCTAAGTGACTTGAAATCGTAGTTGGCTCATGGTCAACAAGGGTCTTAGAAGCTGTTGCTTGATCGACTCTTGCTTGTTGATTCAAACCACGCAACGGTAGGTATGGCTATAATTGCTTAGATGGCCATGGTTTAAACCAACCGTCCAACCAAACAAACAATGGTGGTGAACATCCAAGCAAAGACTACTGTAGTTTGGCCTCTTACGGGATATTCGCAAAGGGTAATTACCAGATGCTGACTCATAGCCAAAGATCTAAACATCAAGTGTTGAATTGGAAGTTTGAGCATGATTCCGCCTCATTTCTTTACATTTACTGTGACCTTCAATTTTGAGCAGCGACTCACTGAGCAGAGCCAATCTGCAATAGGTATTGCAAGATGCAAGCAGCCTGTGGCTGGTGGCGGTGCTGGTTCACATCGGACAACCGGTTGTTGCACCACCTACGGAATAATACCACTGGTGGTTCACTAATGTTTATTACCTCCCTACACGGACCCTCA
>VSDK01002138.1:988214-1000500 GCA_009767595.1 Symbiodinium kawagutii | reverse complement strand
AACGCGGGTTGCCAGGCCCGAGCCATGGCCTCCAGGAGCAGATGGGCACGCTCTTCGAGCACGAGCTTCAGCTCCGCAGCAGCAGTCCTCAGAGGATCGTCATCGACTACTCCTCGCCCAACATCGCCAAGGAGCGCCACAAGCACCATGGGGGGAGCCATGAGACATGGGCCCCTGCAGATATTACAAGGATTTACAAGGTGAGGGCCAACTATGGTTGATTAATAGTAGGGGGAACCATGGACAACCAACGATAATTGTGGTTGATTGAGGGGTGATTTGATGGCTGATGCATGGTGATGGACCTACTTTGCATGAGCTTGGGGGGCTGGCATGGCTGGGTGCAGAAGATGCCAGTGCCCCTCGGTTCCTGCGCAGGAGATGCACGTGGGACATCTTCGTTCCACCATCCTGGGTGACACCATCGCCAACTTGTTCTCTTATTTAGGCCACGATGTGGTGCGGCTCAACCATGTGGGTGATTGGGGCACGCAATTTGGCATGCTGTTGGAGTACATGCGCCGGAAGGACTACCGCGGGGTGCTCAGAGATGCGCGACAAAATTTTGGTGGTTGAGAATGTATCCCGTTCTATGCTAGCTCTTGTTTACATACATTCAGTCACGCCTATCAAACCTGCATTTATATATTTATATATATATATATGTGTGTGTGTGTATATGTATATTTATATTTATATTTAATTCTTGTGTAGCGAACCTCGAGAATCCCACGGTTGTAGAATCACCTTCCATAACCCCTAAGCCGCTGCGTTGCAGGATGCCCTAGATGGAGAAGCTTCCTCGATGGTGAGCGACCTGCAGCAGTTCTACCGCAGCGCAAAGCAGGCGAACCGATGCGCCACGTTTCGGAGTGACAGCTGAGTTCGCACAGTGACTGCTGTGGTTGGTGATTTCGCCTTGGACTATGATTGGTTCCAACATGGGCCATTGCTACTGTTATCGTTGTAGTGGCTAGGCTTCCCTCACCATGTCATGGGAAATACTTGTTGATCAGCTGGATTTCATCACCATCTATGTCGTCACATACCTGAATTTGGCCTTGGCACCAGGTTTTACTGCAAGGCCTGGGCTTGGATTCCCATGGATTTTTTGGTTCGTCAGGCTCCTCCCAGCAGAGGCACCTCTTGGCCCCCCAGGCCTTCGACGAAGATGAAGACTTCCGGAAGTCGGCGCAGACCAACGTGGTCGAGCTGCAAGGCGGCGACCGTTGACAGTGACAGTGGTTGGTGCACCTGCAAGGCAGGTTGGGAAGTTGATGGTTGATGAACAGTGAAATGATAGTTAACTCATGCTTAACTATATGCAATGTTTCATTAATGAGTGGCTAGGTTGGTAATTTGTTCAAGATGACTTGGCATCGCGAAGCTCCTTGATAAGTTAGAGAAGCTGCGGTATCAGCTATGGTTTTGCAGCTTGCCGGCTTACTGGTCAACTTGTACAAATCATTATTGGTTTGGTCCATACTGCCTTTCAGTATCCCACCAGATTTGTTTTTCCATGATCTTTGGTGACATCATTAACCACCATCAACCACTGTTCGATAGCATCCGCCAAGACAAACCACTAATCGTTGCCCACGACGAACATTGAAGAACCGTTATCAACATCAGCAAGTATCAACCGTTACTACTACATAGTAGTTACTAGAAACTATTTTGCAGGATAAACGGCTATTGACCACCACTACTTGCCATCACTGACCGACATGAACCATAGTTAATTATTCAACATTATCGCGACTGACACCCTTTAATCATCAAGTCTCCATCGTCAATCACCATTCGTAACCATCAACTAACCACTAAGCAACCATCAACAACTGTCATCAACCACTTTGATTACCTATCAATCAATCATCTTGGACTCATCATAAATCACCCAGAAACCATGGTAAATTACTTGACAAACCAATCGAATCACGGGATTCATTAACCTACAAGGTCGGTGAACTAGCCCCTGGCCCTCCTTGGTTGCCATCACCAGGTCTTCTGTTGCCCGCCACCCGAAGCCAGGCGGCAAAGACTGGGCGCGCAGTGCTTGGAATCGCATTTGCGAAGCCAGCCGAAAGGAGCCGTGGTGACCAACGTGAAACCTGCGGGGAATAGCTGAATAGCTATTAAGAGCGTTAATAGTGGTTAATAGATGCTGTGGTGGTCAATAGTGGTGGTTGGTAGTGGTGACTGATAGTGGTGGTTGATAGTGGTGGTTGGTAGTGGTGAATAGCTACTAATGCGGGCTAATGGCGGTTCATAGTGGCTATTAGGAGTGGTGAATCTGAGGTTATCAATTGTGATTCTTACTCGCAATACGTATTAGTGGATATCTCAGCTAGATATCATATAACTATGCATATAAGTTTGAAGAATGGTTCATACTATATAATAATAAACTAAGGCTCATGAAAGCTAGTGATCGTTGATAGTGCTTAAATATTTTAGATTAGTGATTATTATTGGTTATTAACTTAACCATTCTTCAAAGTACTATTGATATCGTTGACTATTCTTTGTAAACTGCTGTTGTTGAACAACATTGATTATGGTAATCATGACTATCTAATACGAATTGCTTGACAACTACTAGTGTTTATGAATAGTGGTCAATACTTATATTTTCGGGTGATACATGATTGATGCTTGTGGTTGTTAACTTATTGTGGTTAACGATGTGGTTACTACTAAGTTGGTTTATTCAGTGGTTGCAAGCAGCTGCGGTAGGAAGCACGGGTTGATCTTGTCAGTATTCATTCATTGGGGGTTCAGGATGAATCAATGATTAACTATAATAATGGTTGTAATAACCACGGGTCATCACAGCCATTGGTGATCAGAGCCATGGGTCAAAAAAATGTTGGCTATCAAGCATCAACCATTGTTTGGTTGTGATAACCTTCAAACATGCTTTTTGCATGATTTACCACTACTGTTAACCATGACCAACCCATTAATTAGTGATTGATTGTAATTGATTGCTGGGTTATAATCATCCATTGGTTTGCCACTGTTGTTGATTAGTGCTGGTTATTGGCAACTACTAGCCGCAGCCATGATCAACATTATATTGCAGAAGCCATTGGTCATCCTTTCCTACCCATTACCAGTCAATATTTGCCGTTCACCCATCATGAGCCACAACTGACATTCCATGGCCATAGGGTTGCCTACACGGAATTAGGGCCGGTTCAGGAATGGTAGTCATAGGTCGTGCAGTCTTTCATTCCCATGAGCATTTTTACCCATGATGGAGTTCCACCCCTGCTTTGGTGCTGGGTGAACCATGCCTAGTTGAGGCGGTTGAGGGCTTGCAACAAGAACGGTTGATCGGGGTCAATGATGATAATAATCAATAATGTTTTGCTTGATGATCATGGCGTGGAATGGTTTGTAGCGTTTTTTCATTATTAGAAACTCTCAGCTTCCTAAGAAGATCTGATAAGATGAAGGGCACACAATAGTTAATTGGCTTACCACTAACTTAGCTCAAAGGCTATTGGCCCCCTACATCATGGCTTCGTCCATGGTTGAAAAGGTCGCTGGGGCGTACCCACTGGTACGAACCGATCAGCCCTAAGGATCGGTTACTGATGTCATAGGTAGCAGTTCACCTTCCAACTGCTGAGACAATTCATCTTTGATGTTACCTGAGCTCGCTGCCAATTGCCAAGCCTGAACAATTTGCTTGCTTCAGCCCTGGATCAATGATGCTAACAGGCAAGGCCACACAGACGGGTGTTTCTCACAATAAGGGTGCCCCTCAATCATCCTTTATGAAGCTTTTGAAGTAATAAACCAACCATTTTTTGGGTTCCCTATGGCTTGAGAAACCACCATATGGGGTTACCACCCAACAGAACCATCGCCCGCCCCGTGGAACTCGCAACTGCAGCGCCAGGAGTTTGACTTGGTCTACCAGCGGCTGAACATTGAGGGCTTGCAGGAGCTCTGGGTGGTGAAGCCAGCAGCCCAGTCGGGTGAACCGCTGCCGGTCGCTCCCTTGGGCACCAGCCGCGCCCTGGGTAGAATGATTTGAAAGCCAACAAGTCCTTGACAGTTGCTGATTTAAATCTAACATGAGTAAACAATCTCCCGTTTTCAGTAGCAATAGCTGGTGTTTGCTGGTGTGCTTGCATCAAGTATGTGGATTTCATCTATATGTTTTTGTCATCATTGTTGTTGATTCATTGTTTGCTACCTATTGTCAATCACCATTAATTAACAATGATTAGGCATCATCAACCAAGTTGCCAGCATGAGAAATACTATGAGCCATGTTTATCCGTTGATTGTCAGTGTCAATCTCTTCTATACTGGTTGATCATTTTATACCGTAGATGTATAGTAAACAAGGGGTAGGATACGACCACTATATACATAGCAATGGTTTGATTGGTTTGCAAATAGTTTGCGAGTACGTTGGCAATGGCTTGCAAGTATCATACAACGAAGGGGAAACGAGCATTGTACTACTTGCATTGCGATGTTGACCATGCTTAACACATATTGTGCCAAAATTGGTCTTCGGGTTTGACACCTGAACCCCTTGTGGGGAAAAAAATCCAGGCATGGGGCAGGGTGACCGTGCGTTGCGAGGAACGTGGGGAGTCCTTCTACAACGAGATGCTGCCGGATGTCGTGGAAGACTTAAAGAGGCCATGGGTAACAGCAGCTGAGTCATGACTTGGAGATTCGGTTGGTTGGTTGGTGTTGAAGTTGATGTTGACGTTGCTGTTGATGTTGATGGTTTGTTGGGGGGTTGTTGGCCTGGAATTCATACCAGTTTGCCCTCGAGCAGTTTTCATACCTGGAAAGGTTGCATGGTTGATCTTGGTTCTGAAGCACCTGGGAAATGCTCACCTGCTGCTTCTGAAGCTGAGCAACCCAATCCTGGCATGCGTTCGAAATCCCATGCACTGGGAATTCTAGGGTTTGTAGGTCAATAACCAAGCAAAAGAGGCTGATCATCACCCAAGTTGACCCAAGGATCTGGCATTACCAATTGAGCAATGAAATCGCTTTGGCCAGGGTTCAGACAAGATTTGGTTGATGTGAAAATCTGAATGAAGACCAAGGGTTGACAATCCCTTCCCATGATTGACTCAAGGCTATCCCATCAATGATGTTTGGCATGTGATGTCTACCTTTGCTTGGCTGGGACAAGGTTTTCAGCTGCCCAAACAGTTGCAACTCTCCTGCAGGCAGAAGCTGGTCACAGAGAGCGATGGTGCCCTGTGTGTTTTCACGAACGTCTCAGAGACGCCGTTGATCATTCAGAAAGCCGACGGAGGTTCATTCCTTGTCGCGGGCAGGTTGCAGACCTTGCTGTAGCCCAGGGGAACCACAAGGTCATTGATATTGGATGGGTTTGGGGGCTGGGCCAGCAACTAGCCGGATTGAGAGACTAAAGAACTCACATAATTAGCCTCAATCACTGGATATCACGAAAGTACATGAAGGTCTAGACCCCCCCGCCACTGCCCATCGTCCTTATAGGTGCATGTTAAGCTCTGCTGACCATCATCGAATCAACCCATTACAACCTCGAATGATTCTATCGAAATTGGGTCGTGGATTTCATGTTCCTGTTCTCGGCGCCGGGTCATATCCCTTTGATTTGAGATTCCTTTCTGCAGTTTCTTCATGCAATTTGATGACTTACTGAATCATCAACGCTTAGTTTGTGTTCATCAATATAACCCTTCTATATATATAGTCATTAACCGTTTCTGGCAATAGCTACTCAAAAATTAATCCATGGTTAATTCAAAACACTCAACCAACAGTTTGATTCAGCAACTAACTACTGTATATATATATATATATTATGTAACTCACTGGCAGCCTCGACAGAGACGGCGATGGAGAGAGAGAGAGAGAGAGAACTCATAGCTATCTATAATTAATGAATAGTTCATCACCACCATCTATAGCCAATGTTGCTACTAGTAACTAGTAACTGCATGTAACTGCTATCTCTACTTGGAACAGCTATCTCTAGTAACTAGTACCTGCTACCAATTTCCACCATGTCCTGTTCCCTTGGAACGGCCTCCGTTCGCCGCCAGGCTTCGGTTACGATTCCACCGACTGCGCTGCAGTACGGCAGCGTGTCCAGGATGAGAAGGCGCAGCGGGTGATCTACGTCATCGACAACGGCCAGGAGCGCAGCTGGGCCGATGGTGGAGCCAAGTGGCGAGCTGCGTCAGCCGCAGTTAACCAACCCCACTTTCATGGGGATAAGCAACAATTTCATAGGGAAAACAATCGTTAATGATGGGGGAACCAGGGGTACAGGGTGAACTGACCCACTGCTAAGTCAAGCCAAGATTGCTGCTGAAAACCTTCCCGTCCAAGAAGGTTTTCCTTGCAAAGCTGGATTAGCAAAGTCTAAGCCTTGTGAGTTTGACCGCCTTGTTGCTGCTGTTGTTGGTTGGCTGAACTTGGACGGCCAGGCAAAGATCTAGGTCGAAGGCCCATGTTGGGTGGCTGATATTGGTTGAGATGTTCGATGGTCAGTTGGTTGGTTTATATTGCTTGGTGTTGGTGGGTTTGGGGGACCACTGGTCCTCCCCTCTATACCATCAGCGAGTGGCTTGTTTTCAGGTGTCTAGGCATGGTGTAACCCTCCGAATGTGGCTTTTTGTCACAGGAGGCCCCCCGTCATTTCCATGAATGTATTGTTGGGACGATGTCGAGTGAAGCCAAGCAATGTACCGATGTACTGTGTCCATTTCTTAGTGCTTCTAGGCTTCATTTCTGTTCGTGATTACTTTGAGGTTTGAAGTTGGGCTTCAGGTTTACCTCCCTAAAAAGTTCTGGACACACACACACCCTTTTGTGTTGGAACCTATTGAACTAATACACCACTACTTTGCCCATGATTTTCCACTCAGCAGCCCGTTGACCACCTAACCAGCCGGTAGGAGCTCCACATGCGCATGGTCTTCAGTGCCGCGGAAAAAGCGGGATGGCTCCAGGGCCAGAAACGCTTGGACTTCATGGGCTTTGGACTGGTGCAAGGCCAAGATGGACCCCCGGCAGAACGCGCCCACTGCAGCAGATGGGGCAACTCTGGAGGACCTCCCTTGATGGATGGATATATCAATAAATATACATATATATTTATATATATTTACTTATATATTTATATACTCCTGGACCATCGTTTGCAATGTTTTTTTTGCTCGATGTTAGATTCCCCAAAACATGTTCGATCATGGCACCCTGAAGTATTTTTAAGCGTGTTTTGCTTTTTTGTGCGTCCCCCACCGGTGCCTGCTATTTCAATCCGCACATGCACACACACACAAATACGAGAAAAGCAAAAAGTGTTCGACGCAAAGTTACCAAACTCATGTTTTTTCGAATTGCGGTCGTTTGCGCTTATTTGTGCTCGCTTTGCGGTTATTTGCGCTCGTTTTGCGGGTAGTCATTTTGGCGACGGCATCAGGGAAGCAAAACAGAATCGTTTTTTTCCCAGGCACTCAGATCTTTCACTCAACTTGAGGCAATTCCATGTCAACCTGAAAAATGAGAGGTTGTCAGAAACTTGCTCGTTTCGGGTATTCTCTGAATTTTTGCTCGATCTTGAAAATGAGGTACGAAATCCAATTGAACAAAAAAATGTACTACGAATGATGCCAGAGGCTGATATAATTGGATAGGTCATTCCCAGCCAACACTGGGAGATGTTGGGGGCGCTCCCCCATGACCTGGTAGCAACTTGGAAACACCAGTTTTGATGGGTTCCCACCACTTAAATCCACCATTTTGATGAGTTTGTTCTCAAGCTGCAGCTTCGCAAGATTTCAAGCTCAACTAAGTTGAACCAGTTAAGTCAGCTCTTGAAGTTGCCATCCCTCAGCTTCCATCGACTCCTTCGGGCCCCCGAGGGAAGAAGTTCAAGACCCGTTCGGGTGACGTGGTGCGTCTCCGGGATCTCTTGGATGAGGCAGCCTCCAGATCCGAGGCAGAACTGCGTGGCCTGACTGCATGCTGGAAACGGTGAGATGGACCTTCCGGTGATCTAACGGTTGGCGAGCTGGGTCAATCTTAACCAACCAATCATGGTTGATACTTGTTACTAATAGGGGATGATAATCAAGAATGATATGGTTAAACAACTACTGGTTGGAAGCCTCTGGTAAACTAAGAGTTCGCAATGGAAAATCCACCATTTTGTTGGGAAAACCTATGGAAATCATCCATTTATAGAGGATTTTTCATTGCCATGTCAGTTTACCAGAGGGTAATCTAACAGTTCGCAATGGAAAAGTACCATAGTTCCTGGAGAAACCCTAGGAAAACATCAACAATTGGCAGATGTTCCATTGCTATGTTACCAACAAGTACCCTTAGGTAGACTAAGCTGCGTGGAAATCCACCATTGATTGAGCTGGTTGTTGGTGATGAGTTGTGGTTGATTTCTTCCGAAAGATGCTGAGGTTTTATTCATGTGGTGGTTTCTTAAGCCATTGGGAACCCTAATGTTCTGGCTGGTATGTTCCTAGAAATGGTTAATGTACAGGATGATAACGTGGGGTGTCCCTATTTCGAGAAACCACCATGTGGAGGGTACGGATTAAGGGTGCCTCAGTACCTGTGTACACATTCGACGCACAGCGATTGAACAATTATAGCAAAAAAAGCGGTGCAGTTGGTTTATTCATTTGGATCTCCCATTGCTATGAAAACTCAAGGGGGGACCATTCGTGGCTGATAGAAGCCACGATCCTCTTCGGCCAAGCAGTAGAACAAAATCAAGCGGTCAGGTTGTGGCATTGCAGGGCATGCTGCCCGGGCAGGGAAGGCTCATAAGTAAAACTCGGAGTCAGAACCTGTCAGCACCTGTTGTCATATCCCTCCTGTTTTCCTGTTCTTATAGTGGTTTCTGCCGTTGCTTGTACTTATGCACCAGCTGGTAGCCTCTCACTTTTCAGGGTGTTGGGGAGGAAAAACATTATTCTTTTCTTAACATCAGAGATGCCCTTGGTCCCTGCGGGGTCTAAAGCGTTCTGTCTTTGGTCCATCAACTGTTCACCCCACCAAGTCCATCAAATGCGGCCTGTTGTATCCCTGCTGGTCGCATCCCTTTCGGTTCAATCTCTGCTCACATACGCGCATTGGTTCATCTACCAGCCCTGAACATCCCTGAACCATTCCTGACACTGCAATAGTTGACCTTTCAAAGTCATATCAAGGCAAGAGGGCGGAAGCTGCGCAGAGAGAGCTGGATGGACACAAGGAGGACTGGAGCTGCCAGGGTACTACCAACTCCTCCCTAGCACTGGAGCCTCAAGGTGGTGATCAGTGGCAACGGTCAGTCATCACAACCATTTCTGGTAGAACATATCTGGGATTATCCAGCAACAATAGGGTACCCATCATGGATTTATAAAGGGCCACCACTGGATACATGAGTCTCACATGTCTGTGAATGGCGGTTGGCAACCATAGACCTCGAAAAGTGGTTTCTTGAAGATCCAGGGGAGGTACCTTCAATTTAGCAGGGTTACCACATGTCCTGCGTCCACTGAATCTGGCTATTGAAAATCCAGCACCGAAGATGATTTTCCCATTGGTTGTTTTCTAGGTATGAGATATGTTAGATTCAGATGACATGAGGCTGGTCAACCCAATGCACCCTGTGGTGGGGCCTGCCCTGTTGGGGAAGGATATCACCGGCGACCCTAAAGCAAGGAAATTCATTTGCGAATCTATCCACATCTAACTAGACTAGAACCCGAATCAGGGAAAGGCCAGATCAATGGCGGGAAGGGGCCGATGTGGACAGACACTGGGTCCCAGAACAAAACCCAGATACACAAAGTAACCATGAGATTGAGAGCGTCACTGTAACACTCAATAGTGGCCGGGATCAGCAAATGGCGGCAACTAATGCTTAATAGACCCAACCATTTTGGCCGATAGGGAATGCAAATCCAAACTAAACCTGCAAACCGGGCCACAAGGAGCAGATGAAGAAAGATGCAGAGAGTATTGGCGTCGCGGCCGTGAAATACTTCGACCTTCGCCAAAATAGGAATTCTGACTACAGGCAATGACTGGGTGGCAGACGGTGGGATGATAAGAATACTGGATCTCAAAGCTGGCTTGAATGCCATCAACCTGCAACATCGGTTTCCATTGGTTCCTTTGATAATCTGAGACTTTGTGACTCAGTTTGCGAATAGATGCGAGTTGCATCATGTCACGGCGCGGTTCCACTTGTGTGCGAATCGTGCCCGAGCAACACAGAGGATCACAATGATGGACAAATCGCAGTGGGCAGGTTTTCATATGACCAGATGCTGGACCCCAAGGGCAACACCGCGGTTTACGTCCTCTACGCCTATGCGCGCATTGCCGGTGTGCTGCGACGCGCTGAGCATGACGTGTCATCCCTGAGCGCGTCGGACTTGTCGTTGACGGAGCCCAGTGTCTCTTGGCTGCGGAGAGATGTTGCACTCACCAAGGTGCTGGCTGGCGGTTTTTGGCAGTGGGATGGTTGGTTGATTAACTCCTATTTTTCAATACTTGTCGGAGGGGTTGGAATCACCAACCAGTAGTGTGTGTGTGTGTGGTGAATTATACTCAGATGTACATCTGCTTATACAAGAGTTTTGTTTGCGCGTTTGCCTACGAACATGGGACACCATGCACAGGTGTTTAAGCTCGGAAGTATCACAATCATGCCATTCACATGCTACTGTAATTCCTCTCGGCGCCTTTTCTGCTGCTGGTGATTTGGTTGATGCGTTCTGAGATGGATTGTGGGAGATCCAGCTGTGAATAGCTCCCCCAGCTGTCGTAAATCACCAGCTATGCTTAAACCATCTTAAACCAACGATGGGTTATCAACAGCTGGATCCATCATCACCTCGCCCCAGACTTGTTGAATCAACCAATTGATTTGCAGGACAAGCAAAAAGTACCAACAAATGCCAGGACACCACAATAGATTACTCGGCAAGTCTCACCATTTTCCTCGTCATTTCCTGTGACCAAATCCTATGTAGGTTCCACTGGCCATCCCAAGGGCACCCTGCCCTGCCGGCGCCCTCAGGAAAGGGCCTTGGCCTTGCGTTTGATGCGACTACCGGAGGTGCTGACGCTGCTGGAAGATGACCTGTTGCCCAGTCGACTCATTGCAACTTGGTTTGCCAAGCCCAGCAGTTCAGTGGAAGTTGGCCGTGGGTACACGGCAGTCCCTAACCTGGAAATGCGTGGAAATCGATCATTGATAGAGATTACAAACAATATTTATAGATGGGTTACCCATGAAAACTGGAGAATCCCAGCCATTGATAGATGGTCATGAAAAATTGTGATTTGTTTGGCTTCCGGGTTAGGGACTACTGGAATGGTCGAGGGGATTATTGAAATCACGATTGTGATCATGGTTCCAACAATGGTTGCAATGGTGGTCATGATAGTGGTTGGCCGTTATAGGGTCAGTATGATGTGTTGAAAGGATGGTTGTATTTTGGGCAGTGCTTCCATAGCAACAAGCAAGGGCGCGGGTTCGTGTATCCCCCTAGGATTGGCATCGTCTATCCCCCTAGGATTGGGATCGTGTATCCCCCTAGGATTGTGGCGGCTCTAAGTGCATAGAGATACATGGTCAGAATCCTAGAGGTCACATTCTGCCTCAGCAGTGCCAGCTATGATCAAGTGTAGTATCTGAAACGGCACGAAACGGATTTCATGCTCCACACACATGTTCATTCCGACCCCTCGAATTTGTTTTGGTTTTGTTTTCTACTTTTGGGCGGTGATCATTGGAAGCCAGGGCAGGGGTACGAGTCCCTCTTGGCATTCCCTAACAACCATGGTTGTGTGTGGCTGAGGGTTGTGTAGGTGAGTGGAGTTTGTTTTTACCTCAGTGATAGGTAATCGTCGTGGGCAATTATGATTGCAAGTATGTAGCAATATCGGTTATGACTGATTACAATTTTGCGTTGTTGAATTTTTTTGGAAGAAACGGCTAAGTACTATAAAGACTCTACATGGTATTGACCACATTTGTTCAGCATAGTTGAATCCCAACAGTTTTTGCGCTCGGCCGTTCCCCCCTCTTTCATGTCCGCACACTGGCCCCGACCCCTTTCCCGCCCCTGCCCCCTGTGTCCCCCCCAGTGTCCCCCCCATGTCCCCTAAACCGAAAACTCAAAAAGCGGAACACCCAACGACCAACCCCGTGTCCTAAAAAGTGTACCCATGTCCCCATCCTTTTTCATGCCCCCTGTGTCCCCCCCCGTGTCCCCCC
>VSDK01002138.1:868696-988145 GCA_009767595.1 Symbiodinium kawagutii | reverse complement strand
CCTTGCCCCGACCCCTTCCCCGCCCCTGCCCCCTGTGTCCCCCCCAGTGTCCCCCCCATGTCCCCTAAATTCCAAACCTAAAGGGACTAACCCCGTGTCTGAGAAAGTGTACCCATGCCCCCATCCTTTTTCATGTCCCCACCCTGGTCCCAATCCCTTTCCCGCCCCTGTTCCCTGTCCCCCCCCATGTCCCCTAAACTGAAAACCCTAAAAGGTGGAACATCCAACGACTAACCCCGTGTGCTAGAAAGTGTACCTATGTCCTCACCCCTGACCCTGGTTCCAACCCCTTTCCTGCCCCTGTCCCCTGCCCCCCCTAAATTGAAACCCTAAAGGGACTAACCCATGTCCCCACCCTGGTCCCAATCCCTTTCCCGCCCCTGTCCCCTGTCCCCCCCATGTCCCCTAAACTGAAAACCCAAAGGGTCGAAATTTTCCTTGGCTCTTCACAGGCGCGAGATGGGTAGGGGATGGTAGGGGGATGGCTGATCCCAATTTCAGTGGGATGGGTGATCTCTGGAGTGGGATGGATGATCCGAAATTATGGAGGGGGATGGATGATCCCAATTTGAGGGGGATGGATAATCCCCCTGCCAACAAGCAACATATACTTTGTTTTGTGTGTGCGGTACTTCCTGCATATCCTGGAGCGGCACTTCCTGATATGATTTCAAGGAGAAGTGCCTGGAAATCTTCGAGAAAACAACAACATCGGGTCCTGGAAACCCATGAGGGTCGCGCTGTTGTGATGAAACGCTGGTGCTGAGGATCACATCTACGGCCTGGCCACGGACTTCACGACCTTCTACACGGAGTGTTTCGTGATCGGCTCACCGCAGGAGAGAAGCAGATTGGTGCTCCTGGAGGCGCCAGTGATCCAGCGTCACGGTGGATGGCTGGTTGCATCCCGGGTTGTTAGGTGGTTATGATGTGGTGAATAGCATCATGTCACCTGGGTTAATGAGCATCAAATTGTTGTTGATGAATGACACCTTGTTCATTGTTGTTGTTGTTGTTGTTGTTGTTGTTGTTGTTGTTGTTGTTGTTGTTGGCTGTTCACTGGATTATTACGCCTGAAAAAATGTTGAAAGGCATTATCCTTTGGATTTTTGTCATCAAAGCATCTATGATAAAACGTTTGTGAGAATCATGAGTGGCCATGCATGGAACCCCATCATCATCACTATCACCGTTTCCATCATCACTTTCATGAAGCATCCCTCTTTTCAACCATCCTTTACCGATCATCTAATCACCATTTAACCATGATGTCCCATCATCTGGCCGTCATCCAGCCATCATCCAGCCACCATTTCACCATCATCCCATCACCATTTCACCATCATCCAACCACAATTTCACCATCATCCAACCATCCTATCACCATCATCCCACCATGGCAGCAAAATTTCAGCACTGCTGAAGGTGGTGAGGCGACAGCTGGCGCAATGCCTTGGTTTTTTGCGCATCGAACCCTTCGACCAACTCTGAGAAAGCCGAGCTGCACCGGTTGCCGGCCGCGGTAGTTGGCACCGAAGGCAACAGAACGTGGTTCAAAAATGTTCAAGATGTGGGCAGTTTCTTAAGGATCTGATGGTCAAATCTGGATTGATCTGGAGGCTTCTCAAGCGATGAGGGGAGGGACCCCCAAAGTTATGATGGTTTTATTTCTCCACAGTACAGATTACCCCTTTTTTGAAGAAACCACCATATGCCGCACATGGTGGTATCACTAGTGACCACACAAACTAGAACTGATCTAACCGATCTAGTACGCAGTATGGTGTTGGTGAAACTGGTCGTTATATAATTATTGTTGCTATTGTGCAATTAGGCAGGGGTTAATCGGTTAATCAACAATGATAGTGCATGTTAGTGCGTGATAATGGTTGGTGATGGAAAATCACCCTTATTAGTGAGTCACCCTTATTATAGAAAAGTCATTTTCAACATTGCTGGAGTTTCCAACTCGCAAGGTCTAATTGCCAGCGGGCACGCGCGATCAATTTTCGGCCAGTTTTCAAAGTGGATATCACCTTCCACGCTTATGTTTTCATGCAGCTCGCGATGAGACAATGTCTCAGGAGCAGCGCGGATCTTCAATTAAGAAAAAGAAGTTGCGAATTGGCAGGGATTGCAACGTCGGCTGTCATACTTTTGGGTTTTCGTGCATTTTTAGTCATCATGGTTCATAACCCAGAAGGAATTGAATCCATGTTTTACATCGGGCGGCTATAAAAAATTCCTGGCTCCATAGTGACAATTGTTTGTATCAAAAGGTGCCTTTTGGGAAATCATGGCTTCTCCCTCAGCCCAGCTACAATCCCCATAAAATAGTAGGTGCTTCCAGCTGATAGAACTACCATAGTTGTAACTGGGCTTGGTTACCTACTATTTCATGGTTATTGTTCCCTATTATTGGTGGTTACTATTCGCCCAAAAAAATCCCCATGTGATGAACCACTATGACTATCACATCCCTATTTTTACCATATAGCAATGGCAACCGGGAAATGACCATTATTATGAACCACTAGTAATATTGAAGCATTATCATCCCTTTACCATGTACTTTCACCATTATGAACCACTATTGAAGCCCTGATTCCCCTATCATTGATCATTGTTTTACCTATGATGTTTTTTGAAATTCGCCCCCACTATTGGTTAGTTAATATTGACCCACAGCCATATATAGCTGGTATATCCCCTATGATTGTTAGTTGCAATTTTCCATTATTGACCATCAACCATGGTTGGTTGGCTAACTGCTTGACCCAACTTGGTGGCTACTTAATGGTACCTAGAGTATTAGCTGGTATATCCCCCATTGTTGTTGGTAGTCATCCCCTAGAATTGTCCATTAACAAGCCACTATTGGATTGGTTAGTTCATATCGACCGATAGCGATATAAAAATAGAACATGGGAGCATTGGTGAATGACCTGGTTTTGGCTGCAAGGCGGCCTCTTCGAGTGCTGCTGAAGGAGTTAAAGCTGAATGACTTGCAGCTGCAGGATGGCAGTGTTGCTCGGCAGGGGCAAATGATGGCCATGGATGGCCATGGATGATCCGTGAGTCATGGTGGTTCCCAAAGTTGCTGACCAGAACTTGAGGTGAACTCACCTGGAAGGGACAAATCATCAGTTTAGCCATCGGCAAAATACCGTGAGATGATTAGACACGGTGGCTCGTCACACGACCAGGTCCAGTTTGCCAGCGACATGACCTGGGACGGTCATTCCGATACCACCATGAATGTGGATCTCCTCCGTTGATTACCGGAGCCACTCCGAGTGCGGATGATCCCAAGTTTGGGCGTCATGGGGCACAGATATTTCTGGCCAAAGCAGTTTTGGGAATGGATCAAGAGATACCAGCACCACAGATCACCAGTTGATCGCCAGGGTACATCCTGAATGATCAAGTGGGTTCGCTGGCAACTGTTGGGTGACAAGTGTGGCACGTGTTGGGATTCCTGGTTTTGCATGGCTTAGAAGTCCCAACTTGGAGGATCCAGGATGGAAGGGTGCTGTAACACGTCAACGCTCGTGGGCCCACCCATCGACCACCCATGGGCACATTCTTGGAACGAGTGGCGGTGCACGACACCTTGACCTGGCGACCCCGAGACTTTGGGAGATCCCTGGCTGGAAGGGTTGACAGGGCAAGGCTGTGCCCAACAGTGATGGTGAAGGTTAGTTCATGGTTGTGTAGTGTGGTTGACGGGTTCGTTCTTGGGTGCTAAGCAAGATTCACCAATGAGCTCTTGAGTGTATAGCTGGGTCAACTGATGACCTGGGAAGACTCCAACTATGAGATCAAATCATCAAGGGCAGTCCACAGAAGTTGATGCTGCTCATTGTAGGATTTGGCCGAGCACTGCCGCGCTCAAGGTTCAACTGCTGTGTCAAGCTCTCCACTGGCTCCATTTGGCACGAAGGGAGCGCGGAGCCGAGGATCATTTGGTTGTGAGTTGTTGAGGTTGTCCCTGGTGAACCCCTGGGGAGAAGGATACAACTCCCGGCAATGACAACAGCGTCGCTTACAACAGTGTGGATATTGATACCTGCCGGTTGGCTCTTGTAAGGTCACTGCCTGGCTTGGATCTGGGCTTGTCATGCTAGTGAGTAGGGTTGCATCACTGGGAGCAATGTGATAGACCCAGCCATGTGATGCATCAGTTGTTGACAGCTGGACCATTAATCAACTATAAGGATCGACTGGGTTTGTCCATATGTGATGGTGCTGGGTACCTGCTAACCATCCAATACCATCCAACCATCCAATAAGAAACCGTTATGAATAGGGAAACCACAACTTTCGGGGGCATACCATTTCTGGACAAACCCAATTAATGCCATGAGCTGTAATTATCTATGTTTGGGTAATGAACATCGTTATTTCCAGATGTGCAATCTTCACATAAACGATCCGTCATTCTTCGCCGTCTAAATCTCGCAGATTTTTGGCTCGTGCCTGGTGTTTTTTGGAGCTGTTTTTTACACTGCCGAACCGTGCCATGTCTAGCCTGGCCTTTGCGACTTTCAATGGCGGCGGTGCGCTCCAGCTGAGTCCTTCAACCACTCGGCGAGCGCCGCCGAGCCAAAGGTCCTCCGAGCCCGTGTCGTTTTGGAACTCCGACCCTTGGACGACGGCGCCAGGGTCCTTCCATGGGGAGCAACCGTTCAACTCGCTGGTTCACATGGGGCCACTGAGTGGGTCAATGATGGATGAATGGTGGCGAATTAGGTGGTCAATGATGGATATAACGTAGCCACCAGTAATTAGTTGGGCACAACAAATTCTGGAGGTTGATGCCGGTCATTACTGTAATTACCAATAATCCAAGTTTATGGATAGACATCCCGACCGAAACTATCTCTGGTCATTTTTTGGGATGTGAACAGCCGCGGGTACAGTTCGTTGACCCACAGCCATACATCATATGCACTCGCCACTTGCTTGCTATGATATCCAGAATGGAGGGCGCATAAGGCCCATGTGTTCCCATGTTCGGGTTATGTTGGGTCGACATTATGTTGAGGTGATGGGTTGCCAAACCTATCCAAACCTACTGCCGCCATGTTCAGCAAGATCAGTAAGTTTTTACTGGGCCAGAATACCCCATTTTTCGGCCAGGTTTGCAAAGTTGAATCAATAATGGCCGTATGTTGGAAATGGATGGGAATGGGCCCTATGGCCCAATTTTTTCTGGAAAGTCGGATTCAAAAAGCCTCAAAAATCGAAATTTCGAAAAGTCTCTGATTTCCATTGTTCCATCAACATGCTTTGGGATGTGAAGTGCTAGCCAACCATCATTTACCGCAAATTAGAAATGAATGACCCATCATTAGCTATCGCTGGCGACCATTAATCATTGTTGGCTGAGATGAATCACTAGTGACTCATCATTATTGACCCATCATGATATATATCATGATCCATCATTGGCCATGAGTTTCTGTCCCAGGTCTCGCAATTTGGTGGACTTGCTGCGGCAGTTTTGGCATGCGCTCCCCGGAAATCGACCCTCCCCCGCAGCCGGCGACAGCATGCCGTTCAGCTCGCAGCAGAAGACGCGGAAGGAGCGGATCGTATTCGCCAAGCCGATCCAAGTCGCCGAAGTGGCAGGGAATTGTCCGTGAATGATGTACCTTGATGATCCTTGATGTACCTCTCTATGGCTTGTTGGTGGTTTCAAGGTGTTTCTTCGGAATTGTCCACATTGTCCACCGTACCTAGGGATGATGGCTTTTACGTGACTATAGTATTTCGGGAGGCAACATTGCACGTCAACCAGCTATAGCTGCTTGCTTTCCTGTGATTACCTTGGAGGCTCCAGGGCTCAAAGATTAAACAGCCCGGTCTCCAAATGTTTGAAATGAGTCATTTTTTCCCATCAACCAACAGTAATGTTAGCCCACGATCAATAGACCCCCGGTTGATTAATTGGAGGTATCCCCTAAAAGCTGACTGGTTTCCCTTTAAAATGGTAATTAACCCCTTCCAATTACTGTAATCAACCTGGGGGTTAGCTTCATCCGGGGTCAACATGAACCAGCCTGCTGTGGATATGGATATGCACACCTGCTCGTGCCTGGATAGGAGCCGAAAACTTGGAATCAGACATGGGTGCCTCGGCTGTGGAACGGTGGCGTGGAACTGACCGGTCATGGTCGTTTACGATATGAGCAAAGAAGACATCACCATAGGTCGCCGTAGAAGTGATCAGTTCATTGAGTCTGACTTACGTTTTGAACTCGAAGTGACCATGTTTATCATTTATCCGTGTTTATCTTCAAATGTTGGGGGGGTCCAAGGATGTGGGCCGGGTATTTAGAGACCCCCAGAACTTGTAAATTTGGGAGCCCTAAAGTCAACTTTAGGAGCCCGAAATTTGGGAGCCCTAAAGACGAACGCTGCTGGTTTTTCAGCTTGTGCCATTTTGTAATTACTGGAGATGGGATGTCACGTTCTAAATCATTGCTTGTTGTTTGTGTGTGTGTCACTCCAAGCTTGGCCAACCTACATTCAACAAACATCGTTTAGCAAAGAATTGATTCAGAACAGATGATTTCGAATCCCTGTTTGCTAATGAACCTGAATCCCTTCAGCACAACTTGCATTATCTTTTAGCATCATTTAGCAACCACAGGGGCTCCTCCCAACTTTGGGGCCGGGGAGCCATCGCTACAAGAAGCACAAGCCTCGCAAAGGCCTGGGTCTACCACTTCAACAATGGATGGATGAAGACCCCACCAGTTCGATTAGTCTGTTCACTACGGTGTGCATAGCTGGATAATCCCAGGGGCCCTTGACCCACAGCCAAATCATTTCTGGGTCTTCCGGCTGGCATTCCCCCCTCCATCAAAGATGGCAGCGGTGCTTCTTCCAGCTTCCTCCGCAGGTCCCCTAGGGCTAGGAAGTACTCCTGAACCACCTTTCAAGCATGAGTAGTTGTGTAAGGGAAGTCATCCATGTTGGATCAATGCTCCACTGTTGGGAGTTCTTAGGCTTGGACTTCAGCACTTTGCGAAGCCTCTTGGAGAAGCAAGACTTCAAAGCCGCAGATGCGGAGACCAGAAGTTTCTGGGCCCCGCAGCGTGCGGCTGGGGTGCCCTGCTAGTCTGGGTTGGATTCAGCAATAAACAGTTCCAACCAACATCAATGCCACGAGATTCTGCACCGGCACGTCCTGCGAAAGACTGGGGTCGCCCAGGTGAACATCCCCCACCAGACTATTAGTAGTCTTGTTGGGATGCCCAAGGTCGCCCAACCTGAGAACCTTGGTTGGCAAAAACCAATGACCCCAGTAGGGGAACGGAGGAGAGAGACAAATAGCGGAACGGAACCTGGCAACCTCAAGGCTCATGCTTGGACTGAGGTTTGCTCATCAAGATGGCCGGCGATGAAGCCGTAAAGCGGGGTTGGGTCTACTTCGCAGAGGCGGTCGGATGCTGTCGCGGGGATGCCGGATGCGGCCAGGATTGTTGCCGCTTGGGTGTGGCTGTTAGGTTCCAGTTGGGCCAGTAGGGTCGAATGTTGATGGCGAAGATAGGTGAATGTTTGGCGATTTGATTGATAGTAACTATGCATTTGACAATATATCCGTAGACAAGGTTGATAAGTTCCACTCTTCGTGGCTGATGCATTGGTACAATGAGCATAGGTGGCGGGTCGCAGCAATGAGCGGTTTGACGGTGGCAATGGTAAATCCTAGGCACCTTTCAGACTATTGACCACTGCATGATGTTGGATGAATTTTGATTAGCCATGTTTTGCACGGGTTCGGTGATTCATCATGGTAGTTGACAATGCAAAGTGACAAGTGATGATTCATGATTGCTGGGAGAATGTTGGGCCAGCAATTAGCAATGATTTAGCAATGTTTTGCAATGGTCAATATTCCATTACTGAAGAGGACGGTTGCATAGTGAGACGCACCATACACACATCAGCTGCATCACATTAAGGATTAGTAGTGGTGGTCCTTCAACGATAGTGTTGGCAAGGGGCAACTTTTCATCAAATTGGCAGCTGATTCATGATCCAGCTGTGGGAACCAGCACCTTCGACACCCGAAAACGCTTGGTCTTGGCTTTGTGTGATTACGTTCGGCAGGTTAGCAAGCTGAAACCGAAGCCAACTTGCACACCACTCAACCACTATCCGCCATTCTGAACCACTTGCTGTGCCAGGTCAAGGGGATGCCTGAAAAGGACATGGACACGCTTCTGGGCGGATTACAGCTATCATTGATTTACCATATAACCACTAAAAGTTAGACTTTTGGCAAGGGATCCAAAAGCCACCAAGGCTTGAGAGCCTTTGGCAAGAAAACAGCAACGGCAAGTTCGGCTTCGTCCAGCAGCGCAAGATTTGGCGAAAGCACCGTGGCCAGTTCGACAAGTTCGCCGAGGAGGTGTCGTGGTTCACAGCCACTCGGTGCGTTGCGCAGGCCTGAAGAACTCAAGGGTAGGATCACAAATATCAACTGTTGGTCATTTAGTTGCTGTTCCTAAAATTTTCTCAGCATTTTACATGTTTGGTAGTATTTCGAATGGTTTGTTGATTCACTAATATTTTGGGATGGGTTCTACGTCATGATTGGCAACCAACCAGTCACGATTGTTGACTAGATTGTGGAGCATGATTTCACATGATTACTTGGCATCACTCACCGTGATTAACCAGGACCTGCAAGGATCAACTGTGACAGACGATTTGTTGCATTGAGGATTGAGGACAAGCAGTGACCAGTTCTAAACCGTTGCTATTGAAATTCACTGCTGTTGTTGACACTGTACTACTTCTGAACAGTGACAAGTCAATCAGCCAAATCATGAATGACCATTACCATTGGCATATGAGCCATCAGTATCGTATGCCC
Source organism: Symbiodinium kawagutii (assembly GCA_009767595.1). Lineage (NCBI taxonomy): Eukaryota > Dinophyceae > Suessiales > Symbiodiniaceae > Symbiodinium > Symbiodinium kawagutii. The sequence goes on along the minus strand of VSDK01002138.1, from coordinate 979,252 downwards.
CATGATTGTTGGCTATGACCACTTACATTGTCCCCTTTCTTGAACGTTCCTATCCATTGAATTTTACCCCTGATCAGCCATTCTTAGCCAGTAGTAGCCATTATATATCTAACAAGTGAAAACCACGAGAAAACATTGCAAAGGATTTATTACCGGGGAGTGTCGTTAACTTGTTGTGATCACTGATCATCAGAACTGAGAAGGCCTTTGTCTTTTGCTTGGCCAGTGGTAGACTCAAACATCTGTGCCACAGCTATTGCTCACCAAGGCAGAAGTTCTTAAGCATCACATGTTAACAGCAAAAGCTACCAACTCCAACTGCCAAACCCCAATTTCGCAACTCGGACCGAAGATCCACAGACTTGGACCCGTGGACCGTCCCTGTGGACACCTGGGGGCCATCCCTCCAGAGATCATCATGGTGCCAAGATGTGCCAAGGACACCTGGAAGAACCGCAACTGGCCAGACGAGTTCATCTACAGCGTGGAGGCCCCCGTCGGACATTTGCCGCTCACCAACTGCATCCGCGGCGCGCAGGCACCAGGGCACCGGGGCGGTTCCAGCTATGGTGTGGAATGGGTTACCGTTGAGAGGTGGTTGCGGAGATGCTTGAGGATGTAGATTCGTTGATGGTTGTGCTCAATGCCATGTAAATGTGGTTAAGAACAGCTACAGTAATGCTTGCGCCATCCAATGCCATGTAAAAGTTGTTAAGAATTGCTACAGTAGTGCTTGCTACTTATAATAGCCAGGGTTTGATCATCAGGCTGATATCATGGCCAAACATTGGTGATGCCCTCCTGGAGGCTCGAGTTCCATCTCTGGAAGGTTCCAGGGGAAAAACCCGAGCCATGGAAATCTGCAGAAGATTTACCAATTGGAGACCCACCAGCAACAATATCGATCAACAGAAGATGTATCCAAAGTGTTTATCAAAACAGTTCAGACGCTGGCTAGCTTTGGTTACTAGCAGTTTATCCTGGTTGATAGGTGCTGCCTCTGATAATGACAGTTGATTGTTCAGTCGGATCAAATGGTACAAGAATTACCAATGGCACCCCGTTGAGCTCCCGGTGAATGTTCAAGACTGGACGTCACAGCCCCAGCCAAGCATAGATTGTAGGATCCAGTGGGCATCAGGTCATCAGGTTGGTGGAACTGAGATTGCAATAGATTGCACTCCCATCACCATCGCTGTCAAGTCTTCAGAGCTTCAGGTTCTGGAGGAACTGCTCAGTCACCCAGCCATCCAGACCAAGAAGGCAACCAAGATCAAGAAATCCAAAGCCTCCGACTCCAGCGCCTCCGATGGTGATGAGAAGCCGGGTCGACGTTCAGCCCTTTCGATGCTGGCGCAGGGTGGTGGCGATAAACAAGGCGCCTCCAAAGGAGCCATCCTGGCCGGACGGGCACAGCTCATGGCGAGTGGACGTTTTTAAGACAAAGGAATGAGGAGAAAAATGCTGCGTCATGATGCTCCGTGGGACTTGGGGTTGTGCCAAGATACTTGGGATGAAGTCCCCCAACAGCTAGCTTATACCACTTACTAGCGGGGTATAACCATAGTTGCTAACCACTGACGATGCGGGATGATCCGCCAAGATAGGTGCGCCCTTGAGTCGCGGAAGCCACAACTGGCGCTCCAGTGGGCTGTGGGACCGAGGACGGCGGCTGTGGAAGTGCTGGAGCTGGAAGGGTTCGGATGCTCAGTGCCGATGAGTCCAGCCTGGTGCAAAAGTGCGGGGAGATTGGAGATGTTAACAGTAGTTTATTATGGTGAATAATGGTTAACAATGGTTAATAATGTTTAAGCATGGTTAATAGCGTTTAAGCATGGTTAATAATGCTTAACCATGGTGAATAATGGTTAGTAATGGTTAACAATGGTCCATACTGGGGTTTACAATGGTTCACCATGGTTTATAGGTTGACCTGCTTGTCATAGGTTAACCTGCGTGGCTGCTGTAGTTGGGGCATCCCAGAGGGAGGGCTGATGACAGCCATGCCCGCCAGAGAGAGAGAGGTTCACCGATGCTTACCGTAGCAAACTGCCCATGCGACCCAAAGATCCGCGGTTCATTTAAAATATTTAATGTGAGTTTGCCATTAGGGGACGATCTGGATTAATATGGAGCTTAGTCCCATCGGTTGTCGCTGGGTGAACAGAAGACCAGTTGACCTGTTCCAAAATCATGCGGCTGGCGCTCAGGAATCATCTCAGTCATGAGGGGGCTGGGCCCTCAGAATCTGAAGACTTGGTTGTGTGAGCAACATTGTCATCTTTGTTATCGTCATGGTCGCCGTCATATCGTCATATCATATCGCTATTGTCATCCTCATATCGTCATCGTCATTGTCATAGCGTCATCGTCATTGTCGTCATCATCATCCTTACTGTTGCGATCAAACGTCGTGAGCATGAAAGTCCGGATCAATTAGCAACCTACAGGCGGTGGCAACACGTTTACCAAAACTTTAAGCATCTATCAAAAGAGCTGAGGCCAAACCAAAAAGATCCAAAAAGGATGTGTCGTCCGATAAGTGCGGAGGCCTTCCATGACAAATCACCATCAACAAAGGCATGAGTAGGTGAGGGTTTACTGTCAAACATAGGGGTTGTTAACAGCTGGATCCCACCATTACCATTGTCATTATGTGAATGGCAGGCAACTCTCAGGAACTCTGTGAGAAGAATCTTGCTGCTCATCTAAAATGGGCAGGGCACGCTTTCCTGCTCCGGACACTATTCACATGGGTTTGCCCACAGATAGCGTCCACAAGCCCAAAAGGAAATCATGATGTCATCAGTTTCATGAAACAAAGGTGTTGATGGGGATGGTTTATTCTCATCGTGTGCAAAACTTGCAAAGGTTCCCATGGTTTTTGGTGATGTTTTGTGTAATTCCCATGGTTTGATGGGCAATTCCCATACGATGCATCTTCGCTAGGAATAACAGTAAACAGGCGGCATTTCTGACATTTCGTTGACCACTATCATTCATCTTGAGCATCCAGTAGCTGATCGTCAATCCGTCCAGGATACCGAGTGGTGATGATTAGTAGATCACTATCATGACTGATGTGCTGCTACGCTTACGGAATCTGAATGACATGACTTGTGGTTGACTGCGTCCCTCACGGTGCTACGCGTTGCGATCAGGTAGTGAACCTGAACTTGACGTCGCTCAGGCGTTTGAGCCTGTGTGGCGGCCAAATTGGGATGCGCTGCGAAAATGGGTTTGTCCAAGTCAAAGGTGTATCCCTATGGCAAGACCCCCTATTCATCATGGTTGGTATAGATGTTATTGGATGCTTATATTGGATGGTTAGTAGGCACCACAATTGATGGACAAACCCCAGTCATTTTATGATAGTGACTGTGATGATAGTGGTGACTACGATGCGGATGGCGTAGGATAGATGGACGATGTTGGTGCAGCATTGATCAGCACTGGATGCGCATAAATTGCTTGGGTACCCCTGGAAATCATCAGCAGTGGGTGAGAAGGGTCCGTTTCATGGTGCTGCTCAATCGTGCGTGGTTATGCATGGTGACGGTTTCCCCAAAAGATCATTTCGTGATGGGCACGGAACCGTTGGTGGAATGACATCCTTCCCTCGATCCAACTGAACCATTGGCTCTACAAGACCCCAAGTTATTCGTGGTGCCCCTCGCTGACCCAGGGCCATTTGCCTTAAAGATGACAGAAAGATGATCATGGGCCTTGGGCAGCCGGGGACGGCCCACAGCAGATCTAGATGGGCCAACTTCTAACCCAAACACATTGGTATGCCTTGTGACGGTGTCCTCATGGGATCGGAGGTCTCGATTGCATTGAGTATCGACAGCAGCAGTTGGTTGTCTCACAGGTCAGTGGGTGATGTTCCAGTGTTTTCCTATCCCTATCCTTCCAGTTACTTCTATAGCAGGGAACCAGCTTGTTTCCACCATTGTTTTTTAGGGTTGGTTACCTGTTCTAAAGGTAACTGGAAGGGTAGGGTATGGCATCCCCTCCGAGACGGGAATCCCATGGAATCCACTGGCAGTTGTTTGGCTTCAGCTCGGGTTTGATTCCTTGACTTGACCCTTCCTGCTGTGGCGAGGTCCAGAAACAAGTTGCGACCCCCCGGTTTGGGATTCCCAGATCGGTTAGCTGTCGCGGATTGGGGGGAATAGTAGGGGATGGTTTCTGATGATGATCTATGGTTAATCGATGGCTATTGACGCTGAAGAGGCAGGGTTGATGAAATGTTAGATGGTCGAAATGGCTGGATGGTTGAGAGTGTTTATGGTTGATGATTCCTCATACCCTGTGGACGTTGCTGAACGTGGCGCGCGAGAATTGAAGGAGCCTTGGTTCCTTGATAGGTGAGACACTAGGGTTATGTATTTAGGGGAATCGGTTTGTTATGAAATCATCAATGCAAACAACAAAGGTGAAGACGCACAGTCAGCACGGAACAATTATTGCGCTGGTGGCAGGGCTTCTTTCCTGCGTGGTTCGGCCTGGTTCCAGGGACCCCATCCATTGCCTCCCAAGGCTGGGGCATCAGCAGATCCCTTGAAGGTTCACCAGCGAGGGGTCAGCTACAGCAGGTTGATTAATCCCCGTCCCCCCATTAGAGCACGTGGAAAGCTCTATGGTTGGCAAAAGCTGGCCCAATTGAAGACACTATGGTTCATGGCTGCTTGGAAATGGTTTCATAATAAACCAAGGCATTGAAGATGGTGTATCAAACACCGCGGGTGTATGTTGGAACCCTGGGTTGTCTTGGGTTGTCTTGCAGCTTCAATGTGAACTCAGGAAAACTATCAAGATCAAAATGGCATTACCCCAAGTTCCCAAGGCTGGTTCAATCGAATTGGTTCATCAGCGGTCGGCCAACATGACGCAGCAAGGCTGCATGACTACTTCGCCCTACCTTGCCATTTGGCTTTCAGCCCGGTTTCACCACAGCAGCTGCTCAGCAGCAGAGTCGGCCATTCCAAGTTTTCAGAACTCATGAGCCATGCTTGATTCAAGAAAGGGACATTTAGAGCAGTTGCACGGTGCAAATTGCTACGAAATTTGATCACTTGGGATTAAAAGTAGCAGGAGTTTGTTTGGGCCACCTTGGGGGGCATAAACAAAGTTGCATGGAACACCTGATGTTATTCCAGGATTCATGATCGATGGCTACTGTTAAAACCCATCTCCATATCATGGTTGAGGGGCTGTCTGTGAAACAATTTTGGGGTTGATCATCCCCCTCTGAGAAGTTTATTGACCATCAACCACCATCAGCCATCATGAAACCATGGGTCCTAACCAGCAACCATTTTGACCATGGACAGCACATGGTGAGGGACCCACAAGAGCTGGAAACTCAGTGAGCCGTTTGCTTCACTGCCGCCATGCCACCCCTCCAGTGGAATGGCTGTACGCAAAGGAGGCGATGCGGTGCCCACGATCATGAAGCGTATGGCTGATCATGGGGGGTTGATAGTGAGCCCTTGCAGGATTTGCATTTTTTCACCCTGGGCCACGTTTGGTTCAGTCGGGAAACATTTGGAACCTGTACCTTTAAGGGGGGGCCTAGGGAAAACTGAACTTTTGCGGGAAAGGTTTTTCATGGTTTTTCACCTAGCTGAACACTTGGGGGAAAACTTTACGCTAGGTTTTAGCAAGTTAAAGTTTTTTGAAAACACTTAGGTTGACTTAACTCAACTATTGAAACACTGTTCATTTGGATTGTTTTTGAACTCAACTAGCTCAACACTTCAGCGCTGTCAAGCGGTAGCTACATTACTCCAGCTTAAACCTGGACCTCAAAGCACTCATGGGGTCCTACAAGCGGTTACCCATCAACTATAGCCATTCACCATGTGCTGTTAATTTACTGAATATGGTTACTATCATTACATTCATACTGCTAATCATTACTAACCATCAAAGGTTTATTTCTAATCATCACTACCCCATGATTATTACTAGTAATATTTATTGTTAAGTTCATACATGACTAATTTGATTTTTCTATGTATATATATATATATATGTATTATATTAGTCTAGTATTGTTATCACTTTTTTATTTCTTAACCCTATATATTTTGTTTATTTTTGGATACATATTGTTATTTTCAGTATCATCATCAGCTCTTATTGATCATTCTTTAATCAACCACCATCAACTAGCCACGCTGCACCTCTGCAGAGGCAGTGAGCCAGAGGTGGCCCGGTGCGGGGGAGCGGTTGCAGCGACGACGATCTGATGGCTGGTAATGGTTCATCCATGATTTTAGGGATGCATTAAATCCATGATCAATTACATTTAACTACTATTGGTGCACAGGCACTGTTTACTGGTTTTTGTAACTAATCCACTACTGGCACTGTTTCGACTGTTTACTGGTTTCTGGTGACCGGTGTTGACTCATTCTGCAAAAGAATTTGCTGCAAGAGGGCTAAGCCCCCAGATGGTCATCAAAGTGCAACAGTAATGGGTCATTAAGTAATAGTTATTATTGGCCATGATTCATGGTGATGGCTAGTTCGATCTAATTGGTGCTTGATTATTACTTTTCGCTAATTCATGATCATATTTGATGTCAGTGATTGTTTATCATGCTGATTTGATCATGGTGGCAATGTTTTGATGATCATCTATTGACCGTCAGTGATTTTTTGTAATGCTGATTGCAGATCATGGTTGTTTTTCATGCTCATTGATGATGGACTCATCCAACTTCTATAGCATCCCAGGTCATGCCGATCTCAATCCTGGGCTTATCCTCAGAATGTTAACGAATGTTAATGCTTCGGTATTGTTTTGTTTGATTGATCATTGATCGCTAACATAGTTAACAACAATAGCGACGATGGTCATCATTAAAACCAGGACGTACATCATTTGTACAATTAATCATTCGTGGCCTGTAACAAATGATTAGTAAACCATATCACGAATGGCCATTTGAACAAATTACTGGTTTTAATGATGGCCACAATCATTTGTTCAATTGGCCACGAATGATTAGTGACGACCTTGATGCTGGCCGGTGCACATGCGCGAGTCCCCAGACCAGCTTGGATCCACCGCAGGGGCAGCATGCCAACGGCCAGCTGTATGGTCTTTCGTAAGGGACGTTTGGAACATCATTTGGCTATGGGTTAATATTTGCCATAAGATATAATGGTGGATAGTAACCCACAACCTACAATGAAAACAATGGTTAATGATAGGGGAACCAGGGGTACAAGGTTTTGACTCACAGCCATTTGTGGTGGATTCTCAAAATAAGGGTGCCCTTACATCATCCAATAGTAAGCCTTTATGGCAATAGGCCAACCATCTTTGGGAGCTCCCTATTTTGAGAAACCACCTCCTAGCGCTAAAGCAACCTCATCCATGGATTTCAGTATCATTGCCAATAATCATTGAGCATCATTAGCCATGGATTTCACCATCCATGATCATGAGACCATCACTGTCAACCATCACCAATCATTAGCCACTAACAACAACCGATTAACCACCACAATTAACGAACCATCATTATCAACCAATGGTTGTGGGTCAGGAGCCACTTGTTCACATCCCAAGAATAAGAATGACCAAATAGTCCACGTGTTGGAATGTTCAGCTACTCCTGTCTTGGATGGTTGACATTCACCCGCAGCCATATCAACCATCTAAACATCCAGCATCTAATGGTGCTCAACTGCTGTCTCATTCGCCGCCGGCATCAACTAAGTGAGAATCAACCATCTAAACAGCTTATTCATAAATCATCATCAACAATATGGGCATTTAACTATATATATCGTATCCCAATACTGGTAAAACTTCAGTTATCCCAAACTATAGCTAGCATTTGGATACAAACATTAGCATCAACCATGTTCATCAACCATGTTGGCATTTTCTTCACCATTCAAACCTTCATCATCTTATCGTACTTACCAACCTTGTCAACAGCTTCCTTTCCGGGCAAATCCCCTGGATGCCCTGGCAAAAAAAAACCTTGTCAACAACCCGCAGACATTTCAACCATCCCAACATCCATCATCTCACCATGATTTCCTTCTGCCGGCAGGCACAAACCAAGGAGCCTGCCGCCACCAACGTGTCCTGGGCATGGCGATCGTACCTAGACAAAATCCACGGGGGAATGGCTACCAGTGAATGGCGATATATGGCAAATCCTGGTTCTTTTAAACCTTAATGATAGTAGAAGTTTATGATAATGGTCATTAATGGCGCTCGAACAGAAGAATGGTTATCCATGATACTTAATGATAGTAGTGGCTATAAATGATGCGTTAATGCAGCCACAAGCAGGACATTTTATGTTGCACTGCGGGCCTTCCGCTATGCCCACGCTTTGGGTTGTACTGGGCTAGTTTTCATTGCAGGGTACGATTGGCGAAAAATCATTAGAATGGTTTGTTATACGGTTGGTGATAAGACCAATATGTTGTTGATGGCACTTTGATAGTCACATTGATAAAAGCATGATGGCTGAATGGTTTTCATTTGATGCATCAAACGCATCAATCCCAAGATTTAGCAATGTGTTATCACTCAACCATCACTGTTGATAGTGTGAACCCTAAATATCTCATTTCATCAAACTGTGGTTGGTCGAATGGTCATATGGCCGTTGTGGTTCACAATGTTTTTGGTTATTGATGGTTATGCTCATGGCCAAGGATGGTTGATGATCATGAATTATGAGCTTTGTAACGGGAAAACAAGCTGTTAATAGTCCCCAACATTGGATAGTGGATCACAAGCTATGGTGAAACTAGCAGCGGCTTATTGACAGCTGGATTTTCCATGGGTGGTTTACAACGGTACCTGTTTTTCAGCCTTCTGCAGTCATAGTGACCAGCTTCCTAACCATCATTCACCAATCATTTTCAACCGTCGTGATTTGTAATAATGTTTGAAGATCATTGGTGGTTGAATGACAGGACTGCGGGCTCACTGAATGCCACAAGCGAAGCATAAAAAAAGGTGCTTGAATGATGATTGTATTCCTTCTCGTCCATCCAGGTTTGTTTTACACATCTAAAAAATGATTGTCATTCAATCGATGAAAAAACCCTGGATGTTGTTCATCCAGGTTTTGTTTGTTAGATATGTAAAAAACCTGAATGTCAATCGAGTCAATTCCCAAGCTGCGAATTCTTCGCCAGATCTCTAAGGAGGCCGCTGCAAAGCCAGCGAGAAGGCCAAAGCATTGGGGTTGGACTGGGAGGCGAATGGCCATCATTGAAAATCGTGAATAAGCAATCCTTCAGCCTTAGCTGAACCTTCGGGAGGGTGATGGATAGAGAGAAATCCTTCGAAACTGCTAACTGGTCATCATTCGGCATATTTATCAGCAACTATCAATGATAATTCGAAAACTATCAACAGCTTGGTGATGACCAACTTGGTCAGTTCGGTGATCCCCAACAACTTGGTTCCCCTTTGCGCCATCACTGGTCGGCACCCCAATCATCCAAGCCGCGAGGCCCGTCGCGGGACGTCAAAGACGAGCCTGCAGAAGGTCACCATGGGGGTGAGCCATGTGCGGCCATGGTTGATGGCTGTGGTTAGTGATGGCTTGGGAGGGTTCGTGATGAGCATTGGTAGTGATTGTCATTTCATTTGGTAGCTCCAGTGCCTCTAGTGCTCACAAATCACAAATGGTTGGCTGGTTGACTAGCATGTTTTTCGCAGGGGTTGAAATTCACCAAGAGCTCATGGTAAGTTGATTATACATGCTGATTGTAGAGAGTGAGAAATGTGGCTATGAATGACACTTTGGTTTAATAGCCCTAAGTTGCTGTTCAGAATCGTGGGTGATGGTGAACGCCGGGGTGAACTCCACCAAAGTTATTGAACAGGCCGAATTCTGAATGTTTGGGGACACACATTGCATGAGGATCGGTGCTCCCATGGGTTAACAGCTGTGTTTCCATCATTGATTATCAAAAGCCATGACAAAGCTAATGGATGGATATCCCAATTAAAACTAACTATGGTTTGGAATTCCCAATTAAAACGAGTTATGGTTTGGAATCATTCTGTTGTCATTTGCAACCATTTGTTCATGCCATGATATTACAACTGTCCCGGTCGGCTGACCGTTTTTGAACTGACTCTATCATATGCTCATTGATGGTTGCACAATGTTGTGTATGGGGCTTCATGACCACTTGGGTTAGCCATTGAAGCACCACCAGGCACAGCAAAAGACCAACACATCAAGCTTGCAACCCTGTGAAAATCAGGCAAAGCTTCAAGTTTGTTTCTCAGCAAACTGAAGAATCTTAGCCATCAAGGCTCAAATCCCTCACGATGAAACGACCTGCGCCAGCTGCAAAGTCAGCTACAAAACAGGCAAAGAAGACAGCGAAGAAACGAGTTGCTCGACCTGGAACATCTGGATCTGGAACGAGTGGAGCTGCATGGCTGAAATTGGTCCCAAGTGACAAGAATGAGCCACTGTCCTTGCCGGAAACAAAAAATCCCTGGGAACCTGACCATCCTGGATTCCATCATGCTGGAGATATAGGGGCCAGCTGTGGTGGCACTGCGTCCGATGACTACATCAACCTGGATGCTGATTTGGACTTTGGGGCCTTTCAGATGCCCAGTGTTACCAAGGGCGGCAGGAAAACCACAAAGAAGAAACTTCGAAGTGGCAGAAGTCGCAGGGGCTGGTTTGGGGATGATCGTTTGGGAAACCCTGGAAAGGAAATCCATCAGCGATGGGCCCGCGTGAAAGCCATGTCTGTGAACTCAGCTTTGGCCAAGTTACGCCAGTTTATGGCAGTGACGCCAGAGAACTTGGACACACGCTGCCGCTATCCAGAGTCCAACCCTCTGGAACTGATCCTGGATGGTCTTGATCAGGAGTGCAGTGACTACCAAGCAGTGGCAGAGGTGATTGAAGAGCAGCTCTTGGACTTCATGGAAAGCGAGGCAGGCGACTCGAAGTCTCGGCCCGGCAAGCGCGGCAACCGCCGAAATGTGAAGAATCGTTATCAAGCTGTGGTGGTAGAAGCTTGCAACGAGAAACGCAATGGCCACGTTTGGGGTGAGGAGAACCCCAAGGCGGACATGGAGCTGCTGAAGAAGAAGCGTCAGAAAGCAAGGCCTGAAGAGAGACGGAAGATCGAAGCCCAAATGCGCTGCTTGAAAAGGCAATGGCAGTCAGATTCTGAGGATGAAAGACCCCACAGTAGGAAGCCCTGGAGAGAACAAAATCCCCACAATGACAGTCAAATTCTTCGCCATGACGCCATGATCATCTACCTTGCCGGCGCCAAGTCTGACTCGAAGGGTAAGATGTCGGGTGCCAAGGCCTGCGCTCGCGTGGCGTTGTCCAAGCGAATTTACCGCAGCTGCTTCGTTATTGACCCCTGGACTGGGGAACTATGAATGAATGTTGAGACTCGATGGCCAGAAGTGCCAAGGTCCAAAATCTGAGTTTGAACTGCGCCAAACCATTTGAGTATGATCAAAGAGCCAACGTGGTTTCACAGCATATCATAGACCCTTGGCCCAGTTGACAATGCAGGCGGATTCCATTCAGTTCACAATGCGCCGCCGGTGCAGATAGCTGGCGAACGATGGACAGCCAAACCAGCTGGAGAATCCCAGCCATTTCTTCAGCTGCTTCGCCACGCTTGGGGATGGGCTCCTCTTTCCCAGCTGATTTCTAGGGAGGTGTTGCGGAAAAATTACCTTTTGTGTGAGATTGGGATGTTGGCTTTATGGATTTAACATGGTGAAACCAGCAGCAAGCCACTTTATAGATGGGTGATGGGTGATAGATACTGATAGTCACTGGATTTGTCAAGGCCTTAATCACTTCGGACGAGGTTGTTCACTGCATCCCGGTCAATGCTATTGCGCGGTTCTTTCTGGCTAGAAGCTCTGGGTGAAGGATAAGGATTGGACAATTCAGGGAATGATGCACATGTATCACCAGATTTTTGACCAAAAAGCCAGAAAAAACATCAGGGTACCGCCAAGATCCGCTAGGACAGCAGTCACCCCAAGAAAGCACATGGGTCGCAAAGTCTGTCACGCTGGAGGAAAGGGGCAGCCAACGCCACGCACGCCACGCAAGAAGCCGTGGACAGGGAAGAAGTTGGAGGGACAAGCGAGGACTGCCTGAAGGTTGATCTACCGAGCAGCTGTGTTTATGAACCATGGCTTTGTTGGGGGTTAGCTCCCAACGCTGCAACGTCTGCAACCTTGGTCATACAGGGCTCACCCAATAAACGTGGTGAGCAACCCCAGTATATTCCAGTCATTCGCTTGTTGATCATTTGTATTTGTTGCTTAGGTAGTCCCCTAAATAATTTCCATCAGCCGAACAAGCAGTTGATCAAGCCTTCATGAGTTGATTTTTCTTTGAAGCCTTCAGGCAAAATTACTGAGCTGTCAATTCATCATCCATTAATCATTCATGCGGTCGCTTTGTCCATGGCGCACTCCCCCAAAAGGTGATGGGATTCCGCATGGTATTTCCCAAGTGAAATCATATGATCGTGGAGGAATGTCAGCAGGTACCTGTTCACCAATCGCCATAAAATCTATGGTTCGTGATAGGAACGGGGAATCCAGCTGTATCCGGCCGTTCATGATGGTCATTGATGGTCAATATTGTATGACCAGTTAATCACGCTGGGCTTGGAGACATTGTAGCCAACAATACCGAATAGAACAGTGGAATGATCATGAATGATGTTTTGACAAAAAAGAACATCAACACATATCAGCACCCACTGGAAACTGTTGCGGGTTGGTCATGATGAGCGATCCATTTATAGTTTTTCGAGGTCGGATTGTAATCAATGAGGCCATTCCCGGATGGTACTCCCTTTGGCCGGGTCCAAAGTGATGAATCAAGCGATAGACCCAGAGTTTGGAGGGTGCTATCGGCTGGTTTGGGACCGTCATCATCGTGTTAGTTGCAGCTCGCCAAATATGTGGTTGATTGTTGCGCTGTGACGCCGTCACAGGCCGTTCAAATAGCGTTGTCAATTATACTTTCCAAATGACGGCATTCATACTATAGTGGGAAATGTGGCCACAGGTGGCCATGAACCAAAGACCCTCAAAAATGTTAGCTGGGTTATGTGTGCCTCAGATTCGAGTGGGAACAGCTATATGTTTCCAAGGCTTCTGGGGTTCCACAGCCAACTTGCAAAGTTTTGTTGAGAAAGGCGCTCCAACAGATGGCAATTTTCGCCTCAAACGGCACCGATTTTCCGCTCTGAGCCATGCTGGGCATCAAATACAATGTCTTCAGGAAGGCCCGTCACTGGTGCAGTGCTGGGAGGGGCCGGTGCGGATGAGCAATGAGATCCCTCAAGAATCCCGGGGGTGGGTCTACAAAGTGGGCACCCAGGAAGTTCGAATCGCTGGGTTGCGAATTTCACAGCAATGGGAAAAAACACAATTTGTTTTGCTTGCAGGTTCCTGTGATGTATGCTGATGTCTTTGTTATTTAATTATTTGAATTTATTTTGGCATTTCTAGTTTGGTTAACCATCACTTGTGATGTATGCAGCAATTCCCCAGCGCCACGCCGGCGAGGCTCAGAGTTTCCCGCTGCTGCGGTTTTGGTATCGCCGCGCGGTGCGCTTCGACCAGCGCTCGGGGCTGCTCACAGCGGGGCTGCCCTTAACGGTGACTGGGACCTCGACGCGACCCAAACAACGCACCGGAAGTCAACGGTGCTTGGGAACGGTGGTGATCCTTGTGGCTAACACACCTTGCTGCTGGATCGCAAGATCCACTACTTGTAGAAAATGGTCGGTCATTGACTGGTTGACTTATTTGAAATCGTAACTTTTATGTTCCGTTCGATTGACATGTTGGAATTTGCATGATTATATGCATTGTGCCTGTTCGGCGTTAATGCTCGTAGCATGTTTGTTGAGGGGGTCCCCAGGGTGGTTCAGCGAATTTCTCGGCAATGAGGTGACACTCTTCGCAGCAATTACTGTAACCACGGTGATTTTGGACCGGCAATTCGAGATGAGAGATGCTCGCAAGCAAGTCCTGGAGTGGTAGCAATTTTGTTTCGAAAGTGGCCGATGGCATTCAAACAAGCTAGGAAATAAGATCCTGAAATATCCCTGAATGGTTAGGTTGATCGGCTGAATGCATGAGTTGCCTTGAAGAAGTGAGTTAAGTTGAGTTATGTTTTGACTGTTTATCTTTGACTTGGCTTGGTCGAAGGTCTTGATTAAAAATCAATTTTGATGGCGCGTCATTCGTTTTTTGTGGTAGAACTGCGAGGGGGCGGCAGTTTATGGACATGATGTTCTGTCAAAGAGATTGAATCCATTTCAGTGATCGACCTGCCAGTCTGTCAGAGGTTGTATCACCCTATGCAAGTAATTGTTTTAATCATGTGTTGCAATAGCCATGAACCAATCGATACAAGATGGTTGGAGCATTGTTGCATACTGTTGCTGAGATATCTCTTGACTTGTTGGCTACCTAATTGATAGCGTCTCTGTCATTAGTCATTAGTTGTTTTCTTCATGATAGGCAAAACGGGCCTTTATCCAGTCAATGCACAGCAATTTGAATCATGCGAACATCCCTATTTTGGGAAGTTTTGTGGAAGGATCACTGGATCACTGGCAGCCAGGAAAGGGGGATCCATCGGGGGATCCATCTCCGTTGAAGGGTGAGCAATTTGGAGCAACTGCTTGAGACTTGGCCTCCAGCAAGTCCCAGCTCGCTGGTTAAGTTTGCTACAGGCTACGGGTTGATAGAGCCTATGAAGCCTTGATTTTTGGTGCAGGTTGGGGTGGTTCACCATTTTCTTGGTGGAGTGCTCCTGGTTGTATCAACGTGTCAGGATCTGCGGGCTCGGTCCATCAGCAGAAGAGAAGCCACATTGGAAGAGGAGCACAAAGCCATGAGAGACTTCCTCAAAGGTACAGAAGATGAGCCGCTCCTTCTGCGATTGGCCCGACCAATCATTGGGTCATTGGGTTTTGGCGATGCAACAATGACTCGAGAGAACACGAGGATATAACCATTTATCAGTACCATTCTTGTTGGTGTGGCTCATTGACACTGTTGATAATTCCTACTGATGATTCTGCGTCACAATGGTTAATGAGTTCATAACGATTTTTCGATTGGTCATGACTCACAACTGTTCATGGTTGCTGCAAATCTTCGTTCAAAAGCTCCAGCTTGGCCAGCTGTTACTGCTGTGGCATCAGGTATGAAATGAAGCGGATTCCGGACACCTATCGCATCGGCCGGTGATGTTGTTGCCACCTGGCCGGTGTGACGCGAATCTTGGGTACCCATGGGTGCCCAGCATGCCCTTCTCCGCCGGGGTGTTCTCACTCATGGTCAGGATTTATGGCTTAGTTTTGCCTTTGCTTGGTTTAAAAACATGGTTTTTGAGTACCCCAGACAGACGGTAAGTCTTGGCGCATCTTGGAGGATCACAAGCCTTGGGATGTGAAGAACTGACCCCATGGACAGGGGCAGGCCCGGTGCCGCCTTGTAGCCACTCGCCTGTGGAAGCGTTTCACCCCTGCGGAGATCTCGCAGAAAAGCCGTGCTGTCGGACTGTCGCCAGCGATTTTCATGGTTGCAATGAAGGTACCTGGTCAGATGGTGAAAGGATGATGGCTCCGTTCCTGTCGAAATGATGGCTGTGGCTGCTTGATGGCAAACAAAATTTGCTCCATGATGGCTGCATGGTTGATGCCTGGTGACATGATGGTTTTCTCACCTCTCTCATGGTTGCATGGTGGTTGATCCCTGGCATCTCCCAAAGTCTGTCACCTCTGCAAGGATCAAAGACGTGCGACAGGCGCTCCACGCATCGCCCGCATCACCCAGCGCATCCCCTCGGAAGGCGCCTTCGGTCAACGAAGCTGCGAGCCGGAACAGTGTCAGGTGAGCTTCTACCGGAGGGTTACTATGGGGTTAATCATTTTCAGCCAACCATATGGGGGGTGCTTAAGCCATAGGGAACCCCCAAGTTTTGGCGGGTTTTGTATTGTAAAGTACCAATCAACTGGATGATTTGAGAGCACCATGTATTGCATATCCAAGCTAATAAGGGTATGTGAACATCCCACCGCCTCACAGTGAAGTGATATCTTGCAATTGAAAGCGCATGAGACGGCTTGAACCGCAGCTTGATTACTGTAATACTAAGTTTTTTAATAAAGAAGTTGGTAGCAAGCTGGTAAGTTGGTAGTGAACCACTCTTAGTTCGTTGGTGGCAAGCTATTGTTTTCAACCACAGGTGGACCCAGTCATCAATCATACCGCCACTGGTGTTCGCTGTCATCAATTCTGAATCGCTGGGAGCTCCAGCTCGATTGTCAGGCTTCTCTGGGGAAGCGCTACTTATGGTGCTGGAAGCTATTGGGGATACTTTATTCTTACAGAGGTGCCAGCAATTGATACGTGTTCTTAATTATCTATCAATCATCGTTCTCAATCGGTATGAATTAATCAACCGGTATGAATTAATCATGATTGTTAATCTTAACCACTACTCATCACTATGACTATTAACCAGTATTGACCACGCATCATGATTGCTGATCATTGCTGACCACTGTTAGCAAACTATGACTCGTTGGTGGTTTGATTCAGCGCCCCAAGAATCGATGCTTAGCGGTGGCTCGGATGACGGCTATTGACCACACTTATCAGTCTTGCAATGGTTAGATCATGCTTCATACATTTGCTAAAAGACCCAACTACGAATCATCAATCATCATGAACACCTTCAACCATCAACCACCAATTACCAACCACTATCAACCACTAATATCAACCAATGACCCATCAGTACGGGAATAATTGTTGGCCGTAGCCCTAGGCCGCCACAGTTCATCCCCCGAGCACTGGTTTCTCCCACCAGGTGCGAGACGAAACTCCGTCAGTCAAAGGGAAGGAGGGGCGGCTCGGAGTTCAGTGGCTTGCAGTCTTACAAAAAGATCTTACAATCAATGCCCTAATTACAAGCAATGGTGAATAAGTGTTAGATGGTATTATGATTATTCCCTAATGGTAGCTTACAATCAATTCCCCAATGGTACCAATTTCCTTATGTTAAACAATAGTAGCTATATGTAGCTATATGATTCATGGATACGAATGGCTGATAGTGGTTGAGAAACATGACTAATTTAATTTGGTGTGGTTAGTGTGGGCAAAGACTGGCCAATGATGGCGAATGTTAGAGCCTGATTAGTGCGTACCCCATCCCCCTCCCCGCAACAATTGGATCCCCCATTTGAATGCGGAGCATCAAAAAAGGAAAATCAAGAAAACACACAACTGGGAACTCATGGTTTTCCTCCAATAGTTCAATAAATCAAGTGACAGTACTTTCCCCTACAAGGAGCATTGTTGAATACTAAAGCCATTGACATTGGTTTTCCTGCAGAGATCTTTAGATACTAGATCAATTGGCAGTGCTTTTCCTATGGGGATCATCATTGAATTCTGAATCAATGGACGATGGCTTGAAACTTTCTTGGCTTCTTGCGCCAGCTCAATTGATCGCTTGCCATTCCATCAGGTTCGACTTCGTTTTCATTTAGGGATAGCAAGTGGAAAGGAGGAAGAATCAAGCAGGAAGTATTCTACGTAGCACGTAGCACCTTGCATTCAGTGTGTTGGAAGAAGTGCGATGGAAGTAGCACGTAGAAGTAGAAGGTAGGTAAAGATGCTCGCTACACGCTTGCCACATAGCAGGCAGAAGATGGCAAGCCTGCATGGTGCTGTCCTCGGTTTTGCTTTGGAAGATGTCAGCAAAGACCTGCAATGATTGAAACCTGCATTGCCTGGAACCATGATGTTGGAAGCAGACTTATGTGCATTTGTGGGCATGGTTCAAGTTTGCAATGGCTTCACAATGCCTGTATGCGTGGCACGAGTCCGATTCCATTCAGTGTTCGTGTTTGTTTGGTTATGCGTGTGGTTGAATCGAAAGCGTGGATTATGTTTCAATGATGTAGGGTGGTCAGACAGATATTTGCTTATCGAAATGTTCACAGCTGTCACACTCCAGCTGCTGCAATAATATTCACAAAGATATGTGTCAATCATCAGCTTCAGATCATGAAACTGGTGATGGTTTACTAACAGCATCTAACAACTTTACCTCCCGATATCATAGAACTACCGGTCGTTTTCCAGTTTTATTTCCCGATGCTGATGACTTCCTTGATTTTCCTTGGATGAGGCAACGCCTCTATGATGAGCATAAAGAAAGGCAGATGAGTCAGGCAGCGTGCAGATTGCCAGGAAGAATCTATGGAGTTATGCCACGCAGTAGATGGCCAAACCATTCGCCTTGGTTGCTGATTTGGGTGATCAAATTACCAATGGGAAAGTGACCCACTACAGTGATGGTACCCTTAGATCAAAACACCTGGAGGCTGATTGCTCCGGAGGGTTCTTGACCTCTCAATATTTCAGCATGTTCAGGTGCTGGGATCGGACAGGATTTGAACATGGTGAAACATAGTCGGGTATAGTTAATCATGTTTGCTTCTATCTGAATATCTGCGCTTGCCCTTAGTAAAACTGTCTATCGCTTCCGAACTATGAGAAACAGCTGCTAATTTGTGTGATATCCTCCAATCCCATGGAGCCCTTGGTTGTTACCGTATCCATGGCCATCCCCAAGCAACTATGCAATGCTTCAACATCGTTCATTACCATATGAACCACTAAGGGTTCCTACCCGTAGTAGGGGATCAATAAGCCCAAGCATCACCGAACTGGACAGTAGAGCTAGTAGTGGATTTATCCCGGCTGAAAATGCGAGTTCCTGGTTAGTCAAGCCAGCTAGAATCATGGCTGGCAGGGGATAACGACCCGTCAAGACAGGCCTAACCATCAACCTGCTAGGTGTACTACTGACCTAACGTTACCAGCATAGACCTTGAAGAGGTGGGCACAGGTGGGCGTTTGAAGCTAAAGGAGGACCAGAGGGTGGTGACCAGGCCGGCTGTCATCAGGCGAACCGGGAGAAGGAACATCGACAGGCTGCAGAGAACGAGGCCCGCAGGATGAATTGGGCTGGTCCAACAAAGTATGCTGGCTTGGTCCATGGTATCCCAGGGAGCCTTCGCATCTGGCTGGAGGCTTTAAACTGTAAATATCGCATCTATACATAGAGATAGATGTTTCATTATATTTCCAATATGCATCAATATGCGGCAAATCTCAGATATGAACTACAGAAAGTCCAACCGTTCTAAAAGCATCTAGTTGGGGTTGTTGGTTGACAAATACTTTTTCTGATGGCTTCTGACCACCAACCAAAGTCCTACCGAAAATCCTTCGAATATCCAGTTGTTAAGTTGCACCCAGTTGAACTATGAAGAGCTGGTGATCTACCCGGTACCCGTCAGATATTTGCAAAACCAAAGTTTTTGGAGGAAAACCATAGGTTTTTTTTGCAGCAACCATAGGATTTCATAGGGAGACCATCGGGGGAAATATATGTTGGTTTGGATGTCCCATTGCTCCCGCTGGATTTTGAGGTGCTCCTCTTTTGGACACACAGTTGGAGCAGTTTTATCCGAACCATGATATCTTTTTTCCCAGCCCTGCAGAGAACCTGGGCAAAAGTGGCATCTTTGCTATGCAAAGAATCGTTCGTATTAGGCGACGGCTGACCTACTCTCAAGAACCGCTAGCCTGTGCCATAGTTGATGCAAACAAATTGTGAATGCCAGCGTTTCGGGTTGCCATTGATTTTCCCATCAGGTGACGAATCCTTAAGATGATCATTGTAAGTAGTGGGCCGGGAACTTCACAGATCAAGACGATCTGCATGATTCACCACACAGGTCTGAATCAAACTCATGACTGGTTGGTGGTTTCAAACAGATTTGACTTTCCCTCTTATTACTAAATGACTGGCTGGTTGACTAATGTTTGGATGTTTTTCAAAATAGGGCACCCCCCCAATCATCCATTGATAATCATGTCTAGCAATAAACCAACCATTCTGGGAGCTCCCTATTTTGAGAAACCACACTTGGCTTCAGAGGAGTTGAAGCCACCAGAAGATCTGCGGCCAGGCTCGGACCCTCTTGCAGCAGGTCATGTAGCTGGGCTGCACCATTCGGCTTTGGTTGGCTTTGGCGTGAGCGTGCTGCGATGCTTGATCTGCATGTCCTGATATATCACCAGGATGCATAGTATGTTCATATTGGGGGTGACTCAAGCAACCACTATATATCATATGGTGATTGGTCAAGCCACCTTTTGTAACCAACAAAATCTTGTACTTCACATCCCAAGCAGCAAGCGAAACAGCTACCCACCGGTGCTGACCCACAGATTGGCAGCTGAGGCCTCGGGAACGTCTGCCTAAGCAGCAAATTGGTCAAATCACCAAGAGGCTCTACTCGGATGGCGTGGAGATCCCTGGCTGCAACCCGGGCGCCCCGACAGCCGTGGGGAGTCGTGGAGCTGGATAGTCTACCAGGTGGGATGCCATCCAACGGATGCGAGATCATGAGCCCTGGTCTCACCACCAGAGGTAGTGGGATCCTGGTGGAACCATCAGGAATGATTTGGGGTGCAGCATTGATCAACAATGCGAAATCCACAAAGTGGCAGAAGAGCAGCGTAGCAAACTCAAGGACAAAGCCACTCTGATGTGAGTTTCATCCTGGTGATGTTGCTTGCACGTGCTCGTACAATGATTAATAGACGCTCAGGAACTCATTTTGGTGTATAGTTGGATGCTGCCGCGGTGGGCGACGCCGCGCGCCTCTGCTTGCAAACTTTGATGGCAGACAATAGATAAAAGGGACACAGCGCCCCCTCATGTTGCAAGTGCAGCTTGGATCGGCTGTGCCGCATGGTGGTTGAAACCCCTCATCATTGGGTTTGCCTGTGGTCCAGGAAGCAGAAGCAGCAGAAAGAGCGAGCGGTGAAGGATCAAGACAGATACTGGGCGAAGTTGCTCGGTTGCATGGTTGCTAGTTGTAAGCATGCATGACGTGTTTTGCCATGTTTGCTTTTGCATAGGAAGGGTTGCTTAGGTGGGAATAGCCCAAGGTGCAAGAAAGAGTGCGTTTAAGGTTATACAAGGTTTCCTTCAGAAATGGCTGAATTGGGTCTTCCAATTGATTTTTGATGATCCCAAGTGACTACCATTATTGGTTTAGATCAAGACCACCAAGCCGGAATAGCTTCACAAGCAGCATCTAGCAGCTGGAGGTTGGCGATAGGATCGATAGGATCGATAGATAGCTACACACCTCAAACACTTTCACATACGCATGCGTAGGCATTAGCATGTGCACTCGTGCATAGGTCTTGCAAATGTGGCAGTACATGATTTCATTCTCGATCTGTTTATGTTGTGCAGTATTGGACGTGTTTTTTTCAAACATGATGGTTCATCGTTACTCAGCAAGCCCCTTATATTGTTAACCATGATCACACATGTGACGATCGTTCATCCTGCTTGGTCGGTATTGAGATCCCAAACACACCGGGACAAAGTCGAAGTTTCTCGAGGTTCTTCGGCGGGAAAAGCCCCAGCGAGCAAGTGTCCTCCGTGTTCCGTGGGGTCGCGCTATATGTGCCCTGGCCGCGAAACAAAGGCGGAATACTCCGGTAGACTAACCTCGTTGTGTGGGGAATCCACCGTTCATAGCTGGTTTACCTATCAAAATATGCTGCTTTTTAGCTTCCAGGTTGGGACTGCCAGAAGGTAACGATGGCCAAACTGGAAAAAGTCATGCCCTTTTTCACAGATTCGAAGCGTTGTCGCTTGACCCTTGGCCCAGCGATGCACGGCTGACCTGAGTTCGGACTTCTCGAGTGGATCAGTTGATCTGGTGGGTTGATTGACATTTGGTGATTTTTCCCAGCAATGGTCCTGATTGATTTTTCCCATTGTTGCGAGTTGATGGAATGTAACACGTCCAATGACAAACATCAACAACGATACCACTGATAGAGGCTTATAGCTCATTTTGACGGAGGTACCCCCTGGTCATAAGTTGCTTGATGAAACCAAATAACAAGCTAGTTACAGTACATCGTGACAAACCATGAGTACCTGCTATTCCGCTATATTCCGCTCATATTAGTCGACTTGCCTGGAGTGTTAAATGTTAAGTTGCATCTCTCATTGTCAATTCCATTGATGCTCATTATTGCTTAATGCCACCTTTGGCGGCTTGGGGATGCCACTGTGTGTTGTAGGTTGGTCATTGGAAGTATCACATTCGAATTCTTGACATGGCTGTGTGTCAATACCCTGGTCTGGTGATTATTTAATATAGACCCACGGCCACCTTGCCATGCTTAGGAGGCCTTCATGAAAAAGCGCGCATTGCGTGCCAAATCGCAAGCGCGGGCGGAAAGCAATGCAGAAATCGACAGGCAGTGGATGGCAGGATGCGACATAAACTGTGGCACAGGTCTTGGCCCAATGAGATGGGAAGAGTAACCAGACATGCCTTGGTTTCGGCTGCCCAGCCTGGAAAAGGTGGAGGGATACACGGCTGGCGTCTCATTGCCAGGGGATCACCTCCCTGGTTGCTGCACCAGGAAGTCCTTCAGCCCTCAGTACCTCGAGAAACTCGTGCGTTGGGGAGCTGAGAAGCGGAAACGTCTCGAACGTCGACGGCAAGAGGCAGATCTGCGGACGGAGGCTGCGGTGGTTGGGACATGCGCTTGGGATCGAGCAGGGAAACCATAGGAAAAGCATGGGAGAACCATGGGAAACCAATAGGAAAAGATAGGAAAATATGTAGAAAAACTATGGGAAACCAAAAAGAATGGCCATATTTGATAGAGAAACCCTTGGAAACTATCGATAGTCAGTGAAGTACCCATTGCCATGTTACCAAATGTAACCAGGTTGGTGGTTCTCACCATCACCCACCAGTGGTTGGTATAAGCCATCCCTTGGCTACTGAACGCCCTGGTAAAAGGCATGGGTCGGTAGTCTATGCAGGTGAGGGCTAGCAAATGTGGTTGACATATGATAAAGGAATGAACCCACAATTCAATGAGGATGGACCAATCACCTTTGTCAACTGGTAAACTAGCTGCATCAATGGTTGATTTTCCACGCAACCAGAGTTGGTTGCTTGTTTGCTTGATTCATAAATCTCCGCTTGGGCTGCCGGACGTTCACAAGCAAAGAGAGTCATCTCGTCACACATCAGTTCAAAAACGCTGGAATGGGACTGCATACGAAGACAATCATAGCACAACCGCAGGCAGAAAAACACAGCTGAGATGTACAAACAACAATGAGTAGCGGTGACTGGTGAATAATGATCATCAGTGAATCACCCGTTGTCATAATAGTCTTCCTGCTTCATTGATCATAGTACCAATGGTTAATGACATAGATATGTTCACAAACAGCCAGTTTTCCCTGCAAAATATCCTCCAGTTGCATGACCGAAGAATTGGACTTCTGAAATGCTGTTGCCCACGGGGAACCAGCAGGCGTTGCCAATTTTCTTCGGGGATACCCCACTTTCAAGTAGTGCTGCAACCCTACAGCAAGTCCCAAACGGTCATCCCTCCCATGTGTTCGCATATGGGTGTTTCTCAAAATAGGGGTACCCCTAAATCATCCATTATTTATCATTTATAGTAATAAACCAACCATTTTGCCCCATATGGCCTAGAATCAATGGATTTGTTTGTTCTACACTTTTGCATCGGGTTTCGATCAAACTCTTGTACTCCAGGTAAACGTCCCAAAAATCATTTCCGTGGTTTCTTCAAACCATGGTGGATCAGTGTTGTGGTCATTTACCATTGTTGGGACCCCCAATGATGATGATTTGTTCAATGCCGAATGCCGCATGAACTAACATTGTTGGTAAACTATTTAGGCCCACTTCAATGGCACATGTCAACCAGCAGGTCTATCAACAGTTGTCTACCAGGGTGGAGTATAGCTGAGGAGGACAAAGAAAGTGGAAAGGGATTCCCCTTTTTGGGAAGTCAGTAACTCATGAGGGGCCTGCTCCAGGCAGAACTGCAGTCGATGTCCGTGCACAACGGCGCAGGCGGCCTGAACGGGCATCACTTGTTCAACTGAACGGGCAACGATGATGTTCAGTGGTACGCCCAACACATGAGTGATGAAGTGTTGGTTAAGTGATGCTTTAATTTATATTAATAGTTCTGAATGATGGTTAATTGATGGTTAGTCATGTGGCGAATGGTCTTTGTGCACGTGGATATTGATATTGGTGGCTACTGGTATGGCTGATGATGGTTAATAATATGGTTCATGATGATTTGGGCACTGATGATTGTTGATGATTTCTGTTAACAGCAGCTGCCTGATTTTGCTGATTGACGGCCAACAATGACCAGCACATAGTGTGGGATCACCTCTTGTACTCATAGCCGTTGATGTGGTTTCCAACCTTTCTCCTAGCTGTTTAGCTACTTGTCGACAGCTATGATAAGCTCCACGCCATAAAAAGAGTTGGAACTCTGAGGAAAGCCATTCGATTTGGCAGGTACCACTTTGTGGTGGGCTAGTTGGTTGGTCACAAATTCAAGAGCAGCAAAAGATGCGGGGAACCTCGTGGTTGAGCATTTTCCAACTGAACGTTTTGGTAGTCTATTAGTCTACTTGATACCTCTCAGCCGAAGCTGATCCCTTGAAAAGCCTCGTGGACCAGTACCCGAAAAAATCTTTGATTTTCCAGGGGGCGCAGCCAATGACTCATAATAGGAATCTAGCCACAAAATCGGAGTGTTGTGGGTTAACTCGTGCTATACTGCAGCTATTGATGTAGGGAATACCAGTGCTGATTGGGATTCACATCTCTAGCCACCAACCAACCAAGCTATACCAAGTTTTACCATCAGGTTTGACTATATAATGGATGGCGCACCCCCTAGGGATGATATCCCTGCTGAATAGCCATGCAGAACGCATCCCCCAGACCATTCGTTAGCCGTATGCCGTTTCTGCGCACAATTTGGGGATCTTTCAAAACATCGCAGCTTTTGTGGCTTCAGACAGATAACGGTGGTCACGATACAGCTCTTAAGATGCACAACCCCCAGCTCAACCAGCAGAATATTTGATGATTTGCCATCAAATTGGGGAGTTAGCTTCAGAGCTGGATTTCTACCCTTCATATGGCCTTGTACTCAGCCGCAATTACGATCATTGACCATGATGAACCATCAACTGCACTAGCTGAGTGGCTGGCAGATGCTGGCAGTTCATCTCATGCTTCAGTTCGAGGTTTCAGCGGTTCAACCATCCCAACCAGACGCTAGTGCTGCAGCGATCCAGCCTCAGCTTGGGGATAAGCTTGGTCATGGCACTGCCAACTCCCTGGCCGAAGTTTCAGCCATGGACCGTTGGGAAGGCCAACGCCATAGCTTTCCAAGGCCATAGAGTGATCCACCTGGCAGATGGAACGGTCTCCAGCGGTTGCCTTGTGGGGAAACAGCTCCTGCTTTCACGAGGCGACCTCTTCCTCCTATGACTCCTGCTGCAGCCCTGGTCACATCCAGCTCTTCCATTCCTCGCCATCCTTCGTGTTCAGCTGCAAGAACCCCTTGGCCTGTGCCCCAACGTCATGTCCCAGAGCTGATTTCAAGGCCTGTTGTGAGACCCAGCCATTGACGACTGCGGGACACTGGTGTCTGAAGGGTTGCGAAACTGATGAGTGGCGAGACTTTCTACGGGCTTTTCGCTTGGCTCGTGGCTGTCTGCACTGCTTGGGGCGCCTGGATATGCTGCAGATGGCCAGGGAAGTGATGCGAAGCTCAAAGCTGGAGGCGATGAGGGCTGTAGTGACAGTACTGCTTCATAGTCATCAATGGCTGATCGTAGATGATGGAAATCATGACCAGCGACCAACTAGTGGAAACAATGACCAGCGACCAACAAGTAGTGGTTCAGTGGATGAATTTGATGACATGTACATATAGTATTGGTATGTGGCTGTGGGTCAAAACCCCGTACCCTTGGTTCCCCTATCATTAGCCATTGTATTTCCTTTTATTGTTGGTGGAAATCCCCCATTAGTTGGTTGGTTAATATTGACCCATGGCCATATGTTGGGTATGCGTTAGTGAGGCGCATGCAATGAACAAGCCAGGGTGATGGGACCTCACCCAGGCTGCCACCGACTGTGCTGCCGGCCATGCCGTGGCTGCCTTCACCGTGCTGCTGGCGTCGGCCGTGTCGACGAGCTCTCATCAGCCAGTCAGATCTTATGCAGGGAAGGCCTGGAAGGGGTGCCAGTGGACCGATGGATTGGTAGTGGTTGATACTGTACTGGTTGGGAGTGGCTGATAGTGGTACGGGTAAACAAAAGGGACATAGTATGCTATACTGAATAACAGAATTTACTAGTAGTTGTTTTAGAGAACGGTTAGTGAGTTGATTGGGCTTATTTCTTGTTATGGATGGTTGGTGCTGATCGTCAATTGTGGCTCATGGTTGGTCAATGGTCGGCAGTGAATAGCACACCAGCATGGTCGCTTACAGGTTTTGTCCGGCCATTTGTTTTGGACAGGACACGCTCAAGCATTGCCACTGATGGACCATTTATGAGTCATAAGTCATAAGATTCAAAGCACATTTTCCTAGAAAATGTTGTCAAAACCAGGTTTGACTTCTCAACCAGCCCAGTGCAAGCAATTCATGCTGGGGAGGTAGGTACTCCCTATACCAATATAGCAGGGTCCGACTTGTTCATTTGACCCAGCTGGAAGTCTGGCAGGTTGCTTCTGCTTTGTTGGAGCAGATCTCATTCTGCAAGTTGTCATCCATGGATTGGTGGCATCTCACCGGACTGTCAGACGTTCAGATGCGGTACGTTCTCGCTCAGATGGAGCCCGTGCCATTCCTGGCATCTTCCTTTGCCTCTCACCATGCGCTTGGAGGCAACATGTGTTTTGTGGTGAGTTTATGATGTTTCTGTGCTAGCGGAGTCACTCCCCTGATAGCATGCAAAGTCAAAGTTATGATGTTTCATTTTTGACAATTCAGTTTCTTTTGCCGATGGTTTCCCCCTTGCGAGGAATTGGTCGAAATCGGCTGCCCCAAAACACATCAAAAACCCAAACCCATCCACCAGCATCCATGACCCAGCTGGAGACTGCGCCTAGCTTTAAGAGATGAGGTTCGCTTCAAGAATCCTGACTTTGAAGTGAACTCTTCCATCATCGATGTGGGTGCAGGACCAGTTGATGATGGACTGGTGCTTTCAGGATGTCGGGATTGAGGAGCACTTGAAATGATCGATTTTCAGGGGATTCATTATGATTCATTGGAAGATTTTGGAGGCAGCAGTCAGCATATCATTGTGCAAACGGTTTTGCCAAGCAGGTTCACAAGAATGTGGTTGTACCCAGCATGGGGGTTCCGTGTCATTGTTGGGGTTGGCTTCATCAGTTTCATCGTTGGACCAACGTTGCACCGCTGATGTATAGACTGTGTAGGTCTGTAGGTCCCCCCATCCCTTGGGCATTGGCTTCGAAGTGGCGAATGCCAGAATCAACTGCACCATCCAGGTCAATTGTTTCCAGTATTTGGGGACTGGTTGATTTTTGAAGGTTTTTGGAATTGGTTATGGTTGATTTTTGAAGATTTTTGGGAT
Source organism: Symbiodinium kawagutii (assembly GCA_009767595.1). Lineage (NCBI taxonomy): Eukaryota > Dinophyceae > Suessiales > Symbiodiniaceae > Symbiodinium > Symbiodinium kawagutii. The sequence continues at coordinate 951,604 of VSDK01002138.1, read as the reverse complement.
GGGTTGCAGGTTATAAGTTAAAAGCACCAAAGATTGGCATTTCTTATCATTACCACCACAAAAGATCATTAGTAACCAGGTTAAACCATTACTAAGCACTAATTAATTCTAATCGCCAGCAACCACTAACCACTAAATTAGTCAATTAACTATAGTTATTGGTTATTCCCAACCTCTCATTAACCATGACTATATAAACTAACCACCAAGCACTGCTTATGACTAACCACTCATGAAACTAGAGTGGCTATTAACCATAACTATAACCAATAACCAATCTGCCATTAGTTATTAACCACTCATTAACCATGGCCATAGAAGCTAACCACCAAGCCATAACTGCTTATGACTAACCACTCATGAAACTAGAGTGGCTATTAACCATAACTATAACCAATAACCAATCTGCCATTAGTTATTAACCACTCAGTAACCACGGCTAAACCAACCCAACTAAGCCCCAAGGCACTGCAGCTGAGGAGGTTTCGGTGATACCCTCTACTTCCTGGCACGGCAGATGCGCGTCTTGGCCGTGGATGCCAGGCGCGGAGACCGGCGGCCGTGGCAGACCTATGACTCGCGTTACGGTGATGGACATGAGGTGATCATAGAGCTGCTGGTTGCGAAAAAGTGCTGAATGGCTTGGAACCTGTGCCCTGAATGGCCAAAATGAGTAGTTGTCCACAAACCCGTCGTTCATATCATCACATGTTCAGATGAACTTTGAATAATTGACTTTAAGATTTTGTTTACTCATGGGAGATCCATATCAATAAACTCACCACCCAGCATCATCCACCAAACCATGAAGCAACCCGTTGGACGTTTCTCAAAAATTGTGGACCCCCGAAATGGATGGTCTGTTACCACACATCATTAATAGAAAGGATGATGTGAGAGTACCCCGAGGCCCTAGGACTTGAGAAGCCACCGATGACTCGAACCATAGGTGGTTGATTACTTATCTTAAATATAAATGATATAAAGGCTGATTTGGGGAGCCTATGACTTGAGAAGCCACCAATGAACCATCAGGGCCCCCACCAATAAACCCTACATACTCCAACCATCTCCAACCAGTCCCCAGGGCCCCCCCCGGTGGAGAGGCCTTTCTCCCGCGAGCCTTGGATGAAGCGCTTGCCCCGCGGGCGTTTGGAGATGGTCTCCCGCGCCGTGTCCACGGGACCCGAGCGCCTGGTGCCCGTTTTTGTGGATGAGCCACGGGGCAGCGCTGGTGGGCGGATCCCCGGGGTACCCAGATTCGTATGGTTGGTTGACTTGGTGGGTAGGTCCTGAGGGTAGATGTAGATCCGGCGGTAGGGCGAAAGCCCGGATGATAACCAGCTGTGCTGGTGAAACTGATGCTGCAACTGGCTGAAGGCTCTTCGCTTTTCTGAGATTATTGGTGCATTACCAGTGCTCTTGAAGGGTTCTTGGTTGGCGATGGAAGTGATGTTGAGCCAGCAGTGAGGGTTGGACAATCATTTAAGTTTAACCATACCTGGGGATGGTGATCAAATCAACTGATGCCCTTGGGATGGATTCCAACCACCACCCAGTCATGAATCATCAAACCAACCAGCCATATCATCCACCAAGGCACGGCCAGGGCCTCATGACTTCTGTCAATGCGTCCCTGGTCCCCGGCGCCACACAGCACGAGCTGCATCGAGTTATGGTTCCATCCGCCAGTTGCAGCGAGATACTGAGCCGCCAACCCGCCGTGGTGTAGCTGTGCAGCAGTGGCTCTAGGCCTGGGGTCAGCACCGCCCTGGGTTCGTCCATGGTGGTGCCTAGCAACCATCCAATAGCGGCCATGGATGGCCATGGATAATAGGAAACCACCAGTGACTTGGGGGTACACCATGGTGAACTGGACAAACCCGCCTACTTGAAGATAGTTTTGGGGGGAGAAACCAAGTATTTTCGGGGTAGCCCATTTCATGAAACGCCCACATTGGCATAGTTAGTCGCTCATTCATTCGTTCACGTTTATGTATGAACAACGTGTGTCCTTGACTGGTGGGGAAGGGGAATAGTCACTTGCTGATTCCGCACACCACGGCCAAGGTATATGAAGGTGGATGTGGAGGGACAAGATCTTGATTGTGTTCATTCACTGAATGACAATGTCCAGAAGCTTCCCAGATTCTTTTCTATCGAACTTCCACCGGCTGACAAGGCACTGGAACTTTCGACTTGAGAAGTGACGCTCCTGGAAACTGACTATATAGAACCTCACTGGTGTTTTATTTTGGAATGATTACTCAGTTTCCTATAGGAAGACATTGTTGGTAGGGTGGGTCTATGTTAGTTTCCAGGAGTGTATCGTGACTTTTTTATTTTCGTTGGGTGGATCACAGGAACAAGGGCCCAGCAAGGTCTTAATCCAACTTATTTGGGGTGTTTCTGAGCCAGATAGAAAAGTGGGGGTCCAATCGTGTTAGCATAGCTGATGCTTGATAGAGAAGCTGTTAGGCCCCAGGCCCCAGCATAGGAGTGCCGGAGGACAGGGCCAATTGCAAATCCCAGCTCTGCTCGATCATGCTTAATGTTGATTCATCACTTGGCCCAGGTGATTGACTTGCATCAATGATAGCTCTTAAAGAAGCAGAATAATCCTCCATAATATATGATATGACTCCCGCATTTAATGATATAGCTCTTGACAAGCCCCATAAATGGCACCTCATCAGCCATTGAGCTTGTTAAACGAAGTGGTGCTTTATGGGCAACGAGGTTTCCCATTTTATTTGCCCAACCTCTTTGGGCCGTACCATGGTTCACATTGACTGGTGAGCTGTCAGCGTTTGGTACGTTTAATAGTTGACAATTTCAAAGCTTTGTGCGTAATCATGGCACAAGCCTTGTTCATAATTGCTTACCATGATTTGCCATCAAGTCGTTATGAAGCAACTAGTCAGCATTACTATCAGTGATGCTTACTATCAGGCCATTACTAAGCACTAGTCAGCATTATCACTGCAAACCGCTAGCATCAATTCGCCAGCAACCAACAGTGGGAATCGCCGCCTGTTTGCGCTGGGCGCGCTGGGCCGGCGATGCCCCCAAGGAGCTGGTGAAAGCCTTGGAAGACTTGGGCTACACGCGCCACTGGGCGATGCAATGGAGCAAGGCGAAAGAAATCGGATGAAAAATCGAATGATTGGATATGAATGGTTGATGGATGTTGGTATATGTTGATTGATGTTGATTGATGTTGATTATATGATGGGCAATTGTGGTTTTATCAAACGCTTCGATTTTGTTGGTTACAGTAGTGATGATTAATTGCGGTGAATCCGGTTTTAGCGGTGAATTATGGTCAATGATGGTTGAGGATGGGTGGTTTTGATTTACGATTAAATGGTTAATCCTAATAGTCAACGCTGGCTCATGATGGTTGATTTCATTGCATTGCTTGATTTTGACTGTCAGATGATTGAATAGTGACGGTTAAGAAAGGTTTTCTCATGGTCAGTGGTGGTTAATTAGTGACGAAGGGTTTTACCATTTTATAGTGGCCACTGACGGCTATGGATTGTTGGCGATTTAATTTGATGTTTGATTCTTAATTGATCTCTGATTTCCATCATTAATAGGTCCAACAGCCCAGAATGTCCAACTATAAAAGTGTTTCCCACGCCATGCGCCTTCACACAATCACTGGGGCGATGAAAAAATCTACGTTGGAAAGTCTTGTTTTGACACCTTATTAAAAGGGTGTCATAGATTTTCCCATCAACCAACCCGGTGACAAAAAAAAATGTGCTTCAAATGCGGAATTGCCCTCCTTTGGTAAACAGTTTATCGAGACATCCACATGATCACGTATCAGCATGTACGAGTTGAAGGGTCTGTTTGTCAATGTGTAACCTATGTGGGGTTGGGTAGTTATTATTATTGTTAGTAATAATTGAAAATGACAACAAGGTACGCCCACCTGCCTGCTTCACTGTGAAGCATCATGATTCGAAAGTGAAATGTTTGATTTCACCCATGGATCCCACTATTACCGTTAGTTAGCAATCATTTTCAACCATTTTGGAACCATGATCACCAGCAGATATTGCTGATTTTTGCATGGGCTCATTGGTTCACTGGGTTGGTTGAGAAACTGTACAGCAAACATTTGTTTTACTCACCAAGCTCCTAGGTGCTTCCTAGGTCTGGGATTGGTTCCACCACGCTGCTTCCAGGTTTCAAAATCGTGCGGCAGCGCTTGTACAACTGTCGCCTGATCAAGGGCCAGCGCTATGCATCTTCGGGACCCTACGGCGAGGAAGCCGTGGACTTCTTACGTGGCCCAGCGGGTTGGCGTGTCGCCGCGGAAGTCACCCGGGAGGTGTTGAAACTGGTCACCTGGGAGCGCAGCAGATTGATGGAGTGGTTCGATCTTCATGCCAAGCTGTGACCCAAGACCTGCTGCGGTCCCACCGGGGCAGCAGCTGATTTCAGTGGCACCGATGGTTCCGATTGATGCCGCCAGTGATCATGGCAGCCCCAGGGGCGACACTGGTGGCAGACCCATCAGCAGCCAGTTCTTAAGCCAAAGATGCTGCAGAAGTGGCTCTAACGGCTTCCTGTTAGCCCAGGGAAAAGCCGGCTGCGGATTTGGGTAAACCGGTGGAGCTCTATCCAGAGCCGGATTGCCCAGTAACGCTGCTGGATGATGATACAGTGGTAATGATGGTCATTGTAACAATGATTAGCAATGAATTGAACGATGCATAATTGGTTTGTGAGGGTTGGCTAGGAGCACCGATGAGCAAATTATTGTGGATACAACCCAGAGGGCCGGCCTGCACACATCATATGGTCGTATCAAACTGATTGGTGGGCTCGTCATAGCATGTCGAGCAGGCACATTCACCACGATCACACCAATGGGGTTTCCAACCCTAAACAACCGGCTTCTGTGTGTGGCTAATCTTCGGTTTTTTAAATTTCCGGTCACCAGGGAACATGATACAACAAACCAATGATTTTGCTGCTTTACAAGTCCAGTCCCATTCTACTTGTAACGACTTGGTGCACTCCAAAAAGATGGTTATCTAAAAAGTAGAGATGGCTGTTTTGTGAATAATTGATGTTTAATGATGATTAAGCATGCTTGAATTATACTGCCAATTAATTTTAAGCATTTGTTGAATAACTATTTCATTGACCATTATATAAGTGTGATTTGATTCATATGGCCGCAGCTCAATATGAGCCTCTACATGCCTGAGGAAAATTACGATCTAATTCATTATCAATGATGATTAATGATGCATTTTTGATGGTACACTGAGGGTTAGCCTTCTGCCGGCGCCGCGCGGGGTGCCAGGCATCAGTCAACCTGCGCGGCACGAAATGCTCTACTTGGACTCCCAGCAGCGTGTGGAGCGGCTGAAGGAGTGCGATGGTGGGGCTGGAGCTGTGAAGCTGTCAACGATGGCCTTCCCTTGCTGCTGTAGACGGGTTTACCATCAGGTATCATGGCAACCAACCATCAGGTATCATGGTAACTGGTATCATTCACCAAGCTGGTAAGCTGGTATCATCCATACTAACCAGTACTACCCTCTGGTCGTCCCTAACCTGGCAATGGAAAATCCATTATTTATTGATGATTTCCCAGGGTTTCACTATAAAATACAGTGAACATCCATTGTCAAGATAGTTTACTAGAGAGAAGGTTTATTGATTGGGCGGGGTGCTGATGGGAAACCAGCTGGCGGGGTGGGGGGACATCGCCTTTGAATCAGCATGAATCAACTATCAATCCAGGGTTGGCATTACTGCTTGAGACAGGTTAATGATGGTCAACTGTTGGTCGATAGAGGATCGCTGCTGGTCAATGATGGTTATTGTTGTTTATTAACGGCTCATGGTTTATGATGATTAGAAACGCTTCGTTGTGGTGAATATTGGCTGGTGACCAGGCTGGTCAATTGTGGCGGTTCCCATGCTTGACGCTTGATAGAGCTGGTTGGGGAGCTGGTCTAAGAGTTGGACATCGGTTACTGGCAACGCATGGTCAGTGCTGGCTAAGAACCCAGCATCAGCAACTTCAAGTGGCAGCTGGCAACGCGTGGGCCGGGTAACCAGGCATGGCTGGGTGCTCCACCAAAGGGTGATCACCCTGGTGATTCTCATGGGTAAATTTGCCCGCATCCTGGGGCGACACGAACAAAAGCTGCTTGGTGGTTATAAACATTTCTTACTGTCCCTTGTAATCATTAAGACATGGTTGGTTGACTAATGTTTTTCAGAAGGGGTGACTCAACCACCAACCAGGTCACCATCTTTTTGTCACACCAGCGACCGGCGTCAGGAAGCGCAGGAAGCACAATGGGATGCCGATCAGATCCTCAGAGTGAACGAGTTAGGCTGGTGGCTACCAACCGTCCGAAAAATGATGACGTTGTAGTTGCTCCAAGTATGATCAATAATGATTATTACTACTTTACAATTAAAAATAGAACAATAACAATGAAAATTACAACTATAACAATAAAAAAAGTAATAACAATAAGAGCAATAATCATGGTATCAGGCATCATGTGGTACTCAGTGAAATGAGGAAGTACGGCTAATTTATAGTTGATCAAGTATTCCGACCATGAGAACTCATCAGGGTTAAGCAATTGAGTTTATAAGGGTAACAGTGGATGAGAATGAAAGTGGATCATTATTGCGGATAGAAATGGTTTGCATGTCAGCAGTTTCAGCGTCATTGGTTTGGTGGATTAACAGTTGATAGTGGGTCAATGTGGTTCACAACAACATAATTTGGAGAGTGTCCACTAGTTGTCTAGTTAAACTGCCGTGCAATTGTGCAAAACTGTTGGCACTGGCTAGGGGAGGTGGGTTTGAATAGTAGCGACAGAACGCACCAAAATTCATTCGATTACATCACCGGCAGCTGTACCCGTACAACAGGTCTTCGTAATTAAGTGGTTTGGTAGTAACCTGGCAATCTTTTTTCCCTAAGCAGAAACCGGACACCAGATAAAAACAAGAGAGAAGAGAGAGAGAGAGGGAGAGGGAGAGAACAAAAAAAGATGGAGAGAGAGAGAGAGAGAGCTACTTATTTGGAGCATGGCTGCGAGTCAAAGTGCAGGCTTCGAGTTCAGAAACTGGCCGCGCTGGAGCGCATCGATATGATTGACTGCTGATATTATGTCTGTGGGTCAAGTGTCAAGTGCGGGAACCAATCATACAATTGTAATAGCATGAATAGCATGTGATAATTTCGGATCTTAAATTCACCCGCTGAATGTGCCAAAGTGAGACTGCAAACTGCAAGGCCGTTTTCGTTTCTGGCCTCTGAAAACTCCAAGGAAAGTGCTGGGAAAGAAGGAGCAGAGTGAGCTTTTCCTTCGGCTTTACCAGGATGCTCACAGGTGCAGATCGGGCAGCTTTGGTTGCCCGGGCAGTTGGGGTTAGTTCCCTGGGATAGCACGCCATGGCAAGTAGCTTGATATGGAGGGTGAACCAACCCGTATAAAGATGGTGAACGGTCTTCCAAGTCATTCCTGTCCGTGGCCAGGGATTCGTCATGGTTCATCATCAACGTTAAGGATTGGGAATGATGGCCAATCATCATTAATTCTTAGTAGTCACCAATGGTTCAGAATTTGGGGATATCGGATACCAACCTACAAGTAACAGGGATATACGAACTACCATGATGATGATATGTCTATATCTGGATCACTTCCAGCCAGCAAGAAAAGGATTGAACATCCCGCTTGAGGATTCTACCCTGTCTTGGGATGTGAACAGGAGGGTGTGGTGGTTTGACTCGCAGTCATATGAAGGTGTCCATTGCATCAATGGTAGGTATCTTCAAACATTCAGTTGTGACCCCCTGCCAAGACATGACAATCTTTGGATGATTGGGGTGTTCCTGCCTACGGGTAGCCACATGTTTCATCTTCTAAACATGATGACTGAGACTCTGAGCCTTTTGGCATTGGGATATGTTTGATTTACCATGCCATGCTGCTTCTTGAGTTACGCGGATAAAGCCTAGGACTACTGGATAAGTTGGCAACCGCTTCGCTCCTGGCTATAAATATGGTGGTGCATTATTGCGTACGAACCTTATGAGAACGCATTATTTCCTGTGAACACTTTGATAAATCAGATTGCTACTTTGGCATGCGTCAGGGACAACACCCTAAATCCGCACCAAACGCGCGAAAGCATCACTTATGACGGCATCCTCTCGGACGACGTCAAATGGAGACACATGTGAAGGTCAAGGCCAAACAGTCCTGCTGTGATCATTCCAAAGTACCTGGAGGTTCACCAACACAATGGTCGTTTTCAAAATAGGGAACTCCAAAAATGGTTCATTTATTTTATTACAGACAAATGGTTGATAATGGATAACTTAGGGGTGCCTCTACTGTGAGAAACCACCAATGTTGTTGATGATATGGATCTATTCTGGGCCCAACTGGTGATACCAGTGACATCCAATGACCAATGATAAAGAAAAATGATTCGACACAAGTATGCAATTGTGAGTTGCGGGCAGGACCCCCATTTATGGATGTCAGGAGGGGGCTGAACCCACGACTATTTTTCGCTACAACTAAAAAAGAAAGTACCCACAGTACCCACGACTATTTCTGAAACATTGGATACGATTAAAGTTTCCCCTCCCGTGTCCCCGGTACAAACAATGCCCAGGTAGTTCCCGTGTCCCCTGTATATAAAGTGCCCCGAAATTCCCGTGTCCTTTTTTTGCATTTACAGTGCCTAGGAGGTTCCCGTGTCCTCTGTATGTCCCCTGTATGTACGTGTCCTCTGTATATAAAGTGCCCCGAAATTCCCGTGTCCTTTTTTTTGCATTTACAGTGCCTAGGAGGTTCCCGTGTCCTCTGTATGTCCCCTGTATGTACGTGTCCTCTGTATATAAAGTGCCCCGAAATTCCCGTGTCCTTTTTTTTGCATTTACAGTGCCTAGGAGGTTCCCGTGTCCTCTGTATGTCCCTTGTATGTACAGTGCCCAGGACGTTCCCGTGTCCCTTGTATATACAGTGAGTGCCCAGGAGGTTATAGGTTCGTGTCCCCTGTATATACAGTACCCAGGGGGTTTCCTCGTCTCCTGTATATACAGTGCCCGGGAGGTTTCCCGTGTCCCTTGTATAGGAGTTTCCCGTGTCCCCTGTATATACAGTGCCCAGGAAGTTCCCGTGGACAGGAAGCGCCAACACACTGCAAGTTTCCAGTGCGGAGGCCCCGCGGATTGCAATTAGATTTGGCAGTTGTAGGACTGACATCTTCGTTTGCATTTTTTGACGGTGGAAATAATGATTGTATTACACTTGCTGTGCCAGGGTTTGTCATCTCCTGTTGCGCTTTCTTCAGCAGCATTTGAAAGCATGTCTTCATTCAGTTGCTGCGTGCATTGCAACGCTTTGTTTCAATGATCCAGCGGTTGGTACCAGAATAAATCCTCCCGTGCAATTCTCATATGGGATAATTGCGGGTAAGGCCTAGTTCAGCGCGCCCGAAAACATGTAGTCAGCCACGAGCCTGCGGGAGCAAAAAGGACAGAAGAGCAAAAGGAAGAAAAGGTTGCGCGAGGCGTCGTGAAACTTGCCAACCATTCTTTGCACGCCGGTCTCACTGGATGCGCGCAGGTGAAAGATAAGGCAAAAGTGAAACAACCTGTGGGTGGCAGCTATGGTATCTGGATTGGGTGAAAATTCGCTGCAGCATGTGTGAACTTTCAAAGTTTTTGGCGCAGAAACCCATTAAATTTTTGTAGTATAACGATTGCGTCAAAAAGATGTCATGTTGCTAGGGATGGCAATGGCCCTTGAGTTTCTGTTTGCGGAATGACAAATTGATATGATGTCAGACTAAGGTATTTTTCTGGAGGAGAGCCGTAGTGCCCTGATGAAGGTGGCAGAAGAACGTGGATCCCTTAGGCCGTCGGTTGAAATGATGAAGCTGGCGGGCGAACGCTGTTCCGCCCTGAGTGCGGAGCAGAAGAGGCACTACGAGGCCGCTCTGGGCTATTGAACGTGGGATTTTGACATGCGAGCACGAAAGAGTAGACGCGCCTATTGCTATGACTCCTTTAGCTGTTTTTTTCTCGTTATCATGCCTGCTTCTTTGGGCCACGCGACCGGAAGGAAAGCTATCAGGAGCGTATGGAAAATACCGAGCAGACCGGGCAGAGTGTAGCAACTGTTAACGGTCAATGCGATCGAAACCGTTTTCGCTGGGCATAATATTTTTTTAGCGAGGTGGAGAAGAAGCGTCAGCAAACAAGCGAATCGAAGAACTATGTTGCGCCGACGTGGATCAGGCAATGGCTTCTGATTAATGGAGCAAGGTAGCAGCGCTGCAGCTTCACACCGTGGGCGATGCTTGTTTGCTTACCAGGTTGTCCGGAGTTTGAAATCTTGGAGCACCGAAGGGATCCAAAAGTTGACCCAGGCTTGTGTAAAGACATAAGCTGATCATGCGGACACGTCGCGCGGAAAACCGAAGGCCAGAGGAAAAGAAAAAATCCCATGGCAGCGACATATGATGCAGGGGCATGAGGAATGTGAGCCAAAATTCAAGACTTTCATGAAAATCTCAAATCTTGACCGTCAATCAATGCTATGGAGCAATTTTGCAGCAGCAAAACCTTTGGGAAGCCGCAACGGCTGTTGGGGAGTCATCTCTGCTTGCTCGCGTCGCTGGGGCATTTTCGGAGTGGCCAAAGCAGGGAAATTGTTGGGCATTGGATATACAGTGACACCGGAACCTGCTGGGCATTGTATGTATAGGGGACACGGGAATTTCCCGGACATTATTGTACAAACAAGGGACACAGGATTGAAGCTGCTGGGCACTGTAGAATATTGGCCCGGGGCGCGCAGGAAGCTCACTGTATATACAAGGGACACGGGAACCTCCTGGAGCGGGACACGGGAAAGGTACACGGGAAGTTTGGCCAAATAGTCGTGTCACGAATGTGCAAAATAGTCGTGCGTACAGGAGGGAGGGTGCCTTAGATAGTTAATCCAGGTATACCCCTTACGTCACAGAATATTTTTTCGATTATTTTTTTAAGATTATTTTCCGGCAAGGGGTATAGGCACCCCCCCGTCCCGTGGAGGGTATACCTGGAATAATTATGGTGCAACAATGGGTCCATAATTATTCCAGAATTGTGTTTGTTTACCCACAACATATTAGATAGGGTTGAATATGTTTTGGGATATATTCTTTTGGTGGCTCAGGGGCTGCAAACCCATAGAACATTTTGAGATGCAGTAGTGGGATGTTGGGGAATGGGTTTGGTAGATGCTGGGGCTGTTCAATACCTTTGTTGGGGAGACGTCCAATGATATCCAAAAGTAATATATCTTAATATTCTCAGGGTATTTGAGATCCAAACCGCCATTGTAAAATGCAAGTTGATTCAAGATAGACAAAAAAATAGGTGGATGTGCAAGTATCTTGGAATATTTACGCATCAAATTGCAGGTATGCTGGCATAATTTTCTTGTTTTTAATATTCTGGATGTAAACATTCTTGGAATAGATTTTAAAATATAGGCACAACCATCCTGGAATATTTCCAAAACTAGTTCAGGGGGTCTGGAGGGAGCGGGGTATCTAAGGTATACCCCATCGTACGGGCGCGCAAAAAAGTCGTGGGTACAGACGGGAAATAGGGGAGGGTACGGCCAAACGTGGATACAGCGCCTTTTTATGGATGTCGATGATAAGGGACCGACCTGTGAAAAACTAAATAGTCTGGAAATGGACGGGGAACCCTAGCGAAACCAGCGATTTGCTGGCGGTTGTAGCTAGCCAGGTGCGCCTTTACCAGAGGGTAGGTCTACTTTTGCTTGTTAACGTTGATCAATGGTCTAACCCATTCAAAGTAGCTATGGGCCATGGTGGCTCAGTTACTAAAGGGGTTGATCATCCAAGTTGGCCTCGTGATTCCAAGCCAGGCGCGCGAAGTCTTTGCAGCTGCGGCGACGTCATTTGGAGGAGGAAGAGGCTGACCCGGTGCCAAGGGAATTCCAGCATCGTGTCTCGTGATCATCGGGCGTAAGCCTCGCCACTTGTGGCATTTGGCCGGCAAAGGAGTGTCAGAATTCCAACAAAATTTCGACTTTGTCAGTTGTTCAATTGTGTGCACGCGTGCTACAGCATACAGAATCAGGCATGGCCCCGCTGAAAAGGCCAACTTTGAACATGTCAGCCACGTTTGACATGTCCTCCTTACCTTCTCACCTGCCAGCTCCCCGATTAACGATTCCTTTTGCTAGACATTCATTGTCCTGTAGTATCCTGCGGTATCCTGTGGTCATCGTGTTTGTTCTCATGCGCCACCCCCTGGTTAGGAAATGAGTTTAATCATCCACCTTGGTTATGGATTCCCCTGGGCCTCTTGCTATGATTTTGCCGATTTCTATCCCGCAGTGGTTGCTTTCTCCTGGTGATTATTACCCCTCGGTATTATACCTTGGTCATTCCTGGTCATCCCTCTTATTCTTAATCCTTAGTTAAAAACCACATCCTAAAATAGCAAGTGTTAATTAACCAGTGTAGAAAGCCTAAGTGACTAACCACATCCCTGGTTATCCACTTGTTCTTTCCTAGTTTCAACCAGGCAACTCAACTGAGCTACGGGTTTTTTTGACAGCCTCAAATTCATATAAACAAAGAACAAAAAATTGATAGCGTAGGCAGTTCTCATTGGTGGGAAGGAGATGCGTAGGCTTGCGCAGGCATTCTGCGTAGGCAAAGTCGCGTAGGCATCTCGTGTAGGCAACATCATGGTATGCATTTGCAAAAAGGAGCTTCGATTGGTCTCGTGTAGCCGCCGGGTAGGCAACCTTTTCACGCCCACCATCCGCGTAGGCAAAACCCCTAGTAAAACTACATCGCGTTGGCACCGCGTAGGCATTTCGCATTGGTGTCGTTTTTGAAACATCCAACAACGCCACAGCTCAGCTGCGCCCAGGTGTCCGAACTTGAAGCTCAATCCGTCCATGCAGCCGCGAAGCTTTGTAGTCTCCCGGTGGCACAGACAGTTTGCGCGGCTTGTCCCGACCAGACGGTGGCTGTAGCCCTAGGGGTACCAGTGCCCCAGGCAGGCTGTGGGATGCTACCCCTATGGATTCATGGGTCATCTGATGCTGAAAACCATCGGGCGCATAGCTGATGCCGAATGGCGGAGCCAACCCAGACCTGCCTGGCTCCTCCGGGAGATCCCTAGCATCCCCTAGCCGCAGCTGGTGAGCCAGTGGTGGTTGCAGCATCTCCCATGGAAGATTTTCGCTCAAGGAATCAAAGACAGTACCCATACCCCCCACTGCACTGCCAACCATCTTTAACCAACATTAACTATTGTTTAAGAGCTGTCAACCGATATCAACATCATAGACAATCATCAACGATTGTTAGCCATTATAGTCATGATTGACCGTAACCAGCCATTAATCACCATCTATTGGCCAACGGGTAACCGAACCGCAATCAACCAATTTTGACCTATAGTTTAGCAATGTTAACCATGATTGGCACCAGCGACTCGTAGCTATAACCAATACCAACCATCACTGCTTGATGGTTTCAAACATTTTCACTGTTCCCTTCACCAACCAGTTGCACTTGTTCTATACTCACAATATTTGCTATAACTATAACCCTCATTTTTCCACTGACAAATATCTCAACCAACCGTTCCCCCAGGCACCGATTCGGTTAGGTCAAGCCTGGACGGCTCAGCAGAAGCAGGAAGCCATTGAGCGGATCGCCCGTCCCTTGCAGCCCCTTGGTATCCGCCAGGGCTGGGCTGATGGCTTGCTGTTGGTAACCATGGTTGGTTGGGAAGTGTTTAGTGATTCTGGCTGGTTAGGGATTGTTGAGGCACAATGGTTTGTCAGGAAGCGTTACTGACCGTGGTGGCTTAGGAAACCTTTAGTTGCCAAGGTTCTACAACTAGTTACTGCAATCAATGCTTAGTAACCAGGGTCATGGCCCACTCTGTAGGGAAGCCCAGGGAAAAGGAATCCGACCAACGGAGCAGTTCGAGAACTTGCCGTTGAACACGTTGTCAGGTGATACACCCAGCGAAAGGATCGCTGTATTTTGTAAGCTGCTGCTGACATGAGAATGTTTTTAACATTTCTTTAACAGCCAAGCCAAACAATGCAACTGATTGTGAAGTGTTCTTAGTTGTATCTCGGGTGCTGGTGGGGGTTTTCGGTGGTGATACCCACGCAAGAGTCGTCCAATGCAGTCAACCACAAACGAGCCTTGAGGATTCTATTAAGCATGGCCAACCACGGTATTCACCATCATCAACTTTGAATTATCAACCATCCTTTCACCACTAATCACCAAGTACAAACCATGAATTTGCTTATCCATTATTACCGACACCATCACTATCATCCATGCAGCCATCTAATAGCTGGCAACATTTCCAGCGGACTCCTACAAAGATGCTGCAGGGGCCAGTGCAGTGCCGGCAGCATTCCCCGCAGAGCTCATTCTGCGCCGCCAAGAGCTACAAAGGCACTGGTGGCCGCCATGGTGAAGGGCGCTGCTTGCAATAGAAAGCAACACATAACTGGCCGGTGGTTTCAAACATTTGTTATGTTCCCTAACTATTAACTCATGGTTGGTTGACAAATATTTTTCATAGGGGTGGTTCAAGCACCAACCAATGATGTTTGCAACAATAGTTGGCTGAGTAGTAGCTAAGAACCACCGACCACAGTAGTTCATAAGGATCAGTGAGCATCGTTGATGATGGTTGGTGGCCGACAGCCAGTACGCCGGCACAACTGCCATTAGTTGGTCAATGGTTGCTCAATGAGTTATATGCCTGAAAACGATGGAGAGAGAGAGAGAGAGATTGGAAACCATTATATACTAGTTGATGTTGGTCATGAACAACAATAAACCTAGTAGTGGTTGGCTATATTGATCTAAACATCGAATTCATGATAACGTCTAATCATCATAGCGTTGATTCACCAAGCATCATACCGGCTGGCAACCGGCCAGTCTCCATGATCATGTGCGACGGGTGTTTTCCGGTGACCAGCGTGCCAGGCCGCCAAAGCTGACTCTCAGAAGCCGGCAGGGTGGCTGATGATGGCGGATGGCAGTGGCAACAGCCGTGGGTTACATTAAACTGGAAGCCAAAAATCATCAGTTTCTATGGGTAAACCATTACAAGAGGGTCTTGAATTGATGGCGCTGAAGAAAGAAAGCCATCACAATGGTGGATTTCCACTTCCAGCTTAGCTTGCTAGAGAGTAAGTCGAGTAATCTTGGTTAACACTGGCTAAAAGCTGCTCAAGAGTGGTTATTTGATTGGGTACTGGTGGGTACGTGATGGTTCCTAATGGCCAATCTTGACTAATAGTACTCAATAGTAGCTGGTTTAGAACTGTTGGTTGATGATGGCTACTTCTGATTGATGAAGGCGAATGCTGCTAAACGACCATGGCAGGCGTAGCTGGAGCGACAAGGAGCAACGAAGGTCCCTCAGTGATGGGTTTTTCAGCTATCAAGCTGGAGAGGCATGAGTCAATAGGTTTCGCCAGGTCGGATGCTCAAGTTGGCAGAGGTAGAGAGTCGTGCAGGTTGGTGCATTGATGCAACCTGCAAGACCTGATAGGATGGTTTATCTCAGCCATGTATCAGGTTTGATTGCCATGTTCGGCTTCTGAACCTGATACATGGCTGAGACTATTGCAATGAAAATCACGAAATACTTGAATTGTTTGATGGATTCAAGCTGATTCTTTTCAACGTGTTTCAACCAGAACTGGGGATGAGTATCTAATATTTCTGGGACCACCAACCAGTCATTAATCGTTGAACGAGTCCCTGAGGACAATGAATCTTTGAGCACCTATGGCAACCTGGGGCAAGGTAGCAACCCCCGTTGATATCTGGACCATCCCATGTGGTCAGAGCCTCGGTGCCAGGAGAAGAAAGACCGAAGTCTGCAACAACTCCCCGTGCGATACCTACCTCCTGCGATTGGATTCGCAGCGAACATGGTGGCACTTCACCAGTGATGAGTGGGTTTTTACGCAGGCCATTACACTTAAGACATTTCAGGACCCAACCGAACCATAGTCAATCACAGATGTCCTCATGGCTGTCATTCTCTTACCTCCGGAGATCAATTTGCGCTGCTGGTTGGCACTGCACCTGAATTCATCATCACTGACCTGGCATTGCAAACATCCGTGCCATGGTGTGCCCCGAAAGTCATCCTGAAAAGAATCACTCATGGATCATCCGAGAATTGATTCCATGGAAATGATGTTTCGAGCAGCTTGGGGGTTGGAATCTCCATTTTTGCATGTAAATAAACTGATGATAGCCATTTCAAGCCACAGTTCCCCTTGGGAATGGCTCTCTACAACACTTCCCTGGCTTTTGTCACTGGCCAAGGCGGTCAAGCGGCAACTTCAACTCCGCCTGCTAAGAGGCCACCGACGAAAGGGGGGCCACCTGATGCCACGCATCCAGAAATCCTTCGCCACGAGGTCGACCAGATCGAGTTGCAGTTCGCAATCTGCGTGCAAGAAGCCTTCCATCCATGGTGAGGCCCCGTGCTCCCGAGTTTATCAACTGGTTGTTGCACATGGTGAGATCGCTGATGAGATCATTGTCACTGATACCTTTTGTTGGTAGTTTCTAACCTGATTCGGGGCCATTGGCCAAGATCATGAAGCCATCAAGTATTGATCTAGCAGTGTTTGATGGTGGTTCATACACGCACTCAATCCTCATGCTGGTAAGATTTGAAACAGGCTCGGCGGGGCCAAGGGCTGTCAGTTGGCTACTGATGGTCGTGCAACTGGTGTAACTTTGGGAACTACTATAGCTAGCCATAGCTAGGGTTTTACCATAAATGCAGACCTCAGTTGCCGTATTGAGCAGGCGCCACGTTTGCGAAGAACTTCAGTAGGATGATTGGGCATTGATCCATATTGACATTTTTTGTATTCAGAATGGCTTTGAATAAATGTTGCCATGCGACCCATCATTTATCACAGGTCTTTGTGACTGATTGGCAGTGGAAAATGTGACAAACCAGCCCAGCGGTCCCTAGAAAGTTTACATCACATTCAATAATGATGATGGTTCAGCATGGTTGTACACCTGTTA
This sequence comes from Symbiodinium kawagutii, assembly GCA_009767595.1. Classification (NCBI taxonomy): domain Eukaryota; class Dinophyceae; order Suessiales; family Symbiodiniaceae; genus Symbiodinium; species Symbiodinium kawagutii. The sequence continues at coordinate 934,438 of VSDK01002138.1, read as the reverse complement.
GTGGATGTTAGTGGGAGATCTCTATCCATCAAGAATGGTGTATGGCGAAACTAGGGGTTGTTTCAAAGCTGTCTCTCCCAGTAGTTGGTTCTTCGCTCAGGGTCTCTAGTAGGGGCCCAGACGGGGCCCATCATAACTGCTACCCTTGGGAGGGTGGGACGATGTGGGACGTTGGGTGCGTCACAATGGCTTGGCAGGGCTTGGACCTCCCCAGTGCAGGTTCCACTGCGAAGTGCGAGGGAAGGCGCCGGAAGCGAACGCGGACGAGGCACAGCCGGGGAAGGACAGTTGTGAGGCACCTGCACCTGGAATGTGCATCGTTGCTGAACGAGTAACGGGTGACGTTCACCAGGGGTATAGGGGTTGCAACCGGCTGTAATTTTGACCTTGAGGCTTGGTTGTTACCAACCCTATAGGCTTCAGTTCACCATGGTGAACTAACGCTGCACATCCAGCCGGAGGTTGTGGTAGGTCGGTGTCGGAGAGTCCCGTGGTGTGGCGATTTTGTCGCCAGATGTTAGGGTTTAGCAATGCCAGGTCATGGTTTACAAAAAATGTTGAGTCAAAGAAAGGATTTGGATGATTTTGGGCCATGCATTGCCATGCCATCATGGTTCATGATTCTTCGTTGGCACCTGATCCATCGAATGCCTAGTGTAGCAAAACTACGCAGCCCTTGTGGGATGGATGAAGCCCAACACAGGATATGGGACGTCGCCACAAGCCTCAACAACTGACGGAATATCGTCGCATCAGCGCCTCTCATATCAAGCTCTGCCGCTGGTTGCTTAGTGCTGGCATCAATCATTGACCACTATCAGCCAGCTACTAATTTTGTTAATGGTGAAGATTGCTAATGTAGCCATATCATATTGATGGAAGAGGATTGGTGATAACATAGCCGCTTCTTTTTTCTTCGTAATATTGGTCGTTGACCATGGTTTAATGGTGGTTCTTATAGCTCCATGGTTGACCACTGTAATCAGTATGAACCACTATGAACCATGTCACCCTGCCAGGGGTCCCAGTTTTCCCCCTGCGGTCTCTCAAGGCAGCTGTCCAGAGCCGCTTTCCGCGACGCTTTCGGCCAAGCACCGGCCACTTGGATGTGAAGTACCTGATGGCAAGGGCAGCGGTTCATGGTGGTTGGTGATGCTTGGTGATGCTAAGAACAGTTTAGAATGATGGTTCATTGATGATATTGATGGTAAACAATGGTTGGCTCATGCTGATTTATTGTGCTTAGTGATGGTTGGTTCATGCTGACTTATGGTGGTTCATTGATGCTTAGTGATGGTTACTGATGATTAATGATTGGAGTGTACAATGGTCAATGGTCACCATCAGTCACTAATAGTTGGGCGCAATTTCACCATCTACATTTGAGGGGATAACCAGTCTGCTGTTGAGGGGACACGCAGTCTGTGCTGCGGGGAAACCTACCATCGCCATGAAACAAGCAAAAAGGGGCAAGCAACAAAGATCCAGGGCAGCGTCAGCTCCGACATGAACAAAGGAAGGGGGCCACGCAATGCTCGCATTGGTTTTGTCGCCTACGGAGCCGGCTCTGGCAAAGAATTTCGACCAACGTTAGCAGATGCGTCCAACGTGATGTGCAAGTTGTCAGGGTGTCTAGGAGACATGGGTGTGTCTCAAAATAGGGGTACCCCCAAATCATCCACTTAGAATCATTTATAGTAATAAACCTACCATGCTTGTGGTTCCCCATAGTCATACTTTATCAGTCAGAAACCACATGGGTCGGTTGCTTTGAAACGAACAGCTTGGACAAAGGGCTGCTGGTGGACAACCAGCTGAGGCGCTCATCACCAAGCAGTGAGGTGCACGGCCAAGGGAGATACAGCAGGTGTGCAAACAAGCATATGATAGGTTTGAAGGAAATGAAAATGCTTATAGTTTTGATAGAACATGATAATGATTAATCATGATTGATTATACATTTTTGCAAGTTTGCATTTGTGTGCATGTGTGTTGACTTGAATATGGATATACGCATGCATATGTGGTAACTATCCATTTATGGATGGGATCGGGCCCAGGCAAGAAAAAGAGCAGATAGACAGATGGGTAGATATCTCCTGATCCGATGGGCATACATGTCGTTGCCAACCGCAAGAATTACAGAAATCATCAACCATCAGCCATCAACCATCAGCCACCATGGTCAACCAATTATTGGACCCATCGACCGTCAACGAGCCAATAAACAACCATCAGCCATCAACCATCAGCCACCATGGTCAACCAATTATTGGACCCATCGACCGTCAACGAGCCAATAAATCAACAATCCTGTTGTCATTCCCATTAGTTAGCCATCAACCATTTGCATTGATTACTGACCCGCTTAGGGCACTATTAGTCATCATTAGCCACTAGTTAGCCATTAGTTTGTCATCAGTCACCCAAAGCACTAGCTCCATTCGTTAGTCATCAGCCATGCAGCAACCATCAACCACTGGCGTTCATCGCATTTGGTCAGGCCCGGGTTCCAGCAGCGATTCCAACGGCAGGCGAGGGGTTTTTACAATTTTTACAGACCGGTGGGGCAGCGCAGTGGTGGCGCAGCTTGGAGACTAATGGGTTGGGGAGATTTGGTTAGTTATGGTTGGGGATTGGTTATTGGCTGTTTAACAATTGATTATTTTGGTTATATGGTTATTGATTATGTTTGGGAATTGCTTATTGGATGGTTCATGATTTTGTTGAGTATTCAGCAATGATGGGTTTAGTGCCTCACATGTTTCAAAGGGCTTCGAATCACCAACCAGCAACGGTTGGGAATTTGGTTCTGTTAATGGGCAAGTTGGGAATGGTGAGTAGTGGTTGTTCAAGAGATTAATGGGCTGGTGAATCGTGATTGTTAATTGTTGATCATGGTTTGTTCCTCATGGTGTGTTTGCAATTTATGGGGATTATTTGGTGTTGAATTGGTGAGTAAAGTTGTGGACGCTTTGTCGAGGATTGATGGTGAATTGATGGTTAGTTCATGGCCAATCAATTGATGCGAATGGTCTTGCCACTTGCAGTGAATCATGGTTGGTAATCATAGCATTGGTGAATGGTGAATATCACGGGATTAATCATTGTTTATACTGCTCAATGATGGGAAATCCACATCAATAATGGTGCTCACTCATGGTTGTGGTTCATTGCACTTGCATAGTAACATCGGGGTTAAGCAACAATTGGGTCTATATCATTCATTTGTTCGAGGGACACAAGCGTAATAAAGCAGCATTAATAGCCGCATGGGAGATAGGAATCAGTACCAGCAGAGATTGATGATTGTCAGTGATAGATACTGAAAGCACTTATCATCCTTTGCGATTATGATTGGGGCACATAGTGAGTGTTACAATCGACGGGGAATTCCGCCAATGAAGCAATTGCCAGGCCCCTTGGCTGCCCGTTGTTGGTAGAGGTTCGGGGTGCGTCTTTGTTTCAATCATGATTAGCAGGTTCTGCTAGTTGAACCCATTTAGGATGGATTTTGGAAGGCGATTTGCTTGCCCAGCGTGTGCATTTTGGCAAGCGTCATGGTCAAATCTATCAACTTAAGGTGTGCTTCTCAGGACGATGTAGCACCACGTTCCACCTGGAGCATTTTGTGGGTCACAAAACCCATGGCTATGAACTGAATGCTTTTTGTTTGGATTTTCACTCACACGTGTGTGGTGACATGTGCTACCGCTAATCCACCCTGCCCATACTTTGCTGGTTTTCATGGTGCCATCAATGATCAATCATGATTGAGAGAATCGTTATCAACCACTACCAATGAATTCTAGCTGGTCGGTCATCCACCAGTATTCAACATCATAGGGGTTCCCCTAAATCATCCTTTACATTACCCATTTATAGTACTAAACCAGCTGTTTTGGGGGGTCTCCATTTTGAGAAACCCCCATATGCCAAGCCTGATGAAGCGTATATCAACTGTCCCCTACTGTGAACCATTCACGTCATGTGGCCGGCTGCAGGTGAAGCTGCCCTGAGCAGGCCCTCGCAGACACAGACTGGGAGGGGTGCGGGAACAGAAGTGAAGCAGTTGTGAATCATGCCATCTATTAGTCTACTATTACTATTACTACTATTTTAATTACTATTAGTTTCTTTTCACTATTATTATTACTAGTATTATTCTTATTACTATTATTGTTATTATTGGTTCTAACCATTGCTGACCATGATATGATTATTTAATCAATCATGACTACTGTTGAGAATGATAATCTTATTCATTATTGGAATTGATCATGTGATTGGGCATTCACATGTCCTTGTTGATGCCAATGATTTCCCAAGCATTGTCAACTATCACTACGGGATTCTTACGGTGATGGTAAAGGCCTGGGCTCATCAAGGGTTGATGTGTGCCTACCCACTGTTTGGGATCCTTTGCCAGGATATGTTTATTATCGAATAGTGGCCAAGTATTGCATATTGGTATTGACTGCAGCTACTACTGATTCTTGACCATTGTTGACCGTTATGGTCGCCCAACAAAAACAATGAACCACCAGCGTCACACAGTTATTCCGATGAACTGTGGCAGGTGGTCATTCAGAAGCAGCTAATTAACATCATCGATATCAACGTTTGCTCATTACTCGCCCAACAATGGTTTGCCATCATTGGCCACTGACCACCAGGAGCCAGACAAAGTGAGGGGTTTACGTATGCACAACCGTCCCGGTGAGGCCGATGACAGCTAAATAAAGTAGGAGAATCAGGTGATCAGATGTGGCCAGCGGGCAGGGCCCTCATTGGATGATACTTGGATGCCAATTGTTAGCATAATTCACTCCTATTCTTGGTATTAACATGTACCAATGATTAGTTATCCAACATTGGATTAATAAACTATGAACTATCAACATGATTCATAAACTGTTACTTAGCCACATGATTCATAATCATTATCCAACATTGGACTAATAAACTCCTGGTTGATTCCTAGGGTGAGTCCCACCCACCAGACCAGCCAGGTCGCCTCGTCTGGCCGAAACGGGCCAAGCGTGCGCCGAAAAGGCACCGACGGAATCGAAGGCCGTGGATGGTCATGCGCCGTGGTGGGCCATGGTGGGCCATGGTGGGCCGTGGTGGGCCATGGTGGGCCATGGTGGGCCATGGTGGGCTGTGGTACTGAAATAGCCAAGTGCCTTGGACGTACAGGGCGTGGATCAAGTTTTTTGTGATAGCTCGCCATGGTAAAGAGGCCTATGAGGTAGGTGAACTATCTCACTGCTCGCAGTGGGGGGGACACCCAAGTGGCCCAAGTGTGCCACATGGCACTTCAATAATGACTGATAAGAGTGATGACTGATTGATGGTTAATACCAACGATTTCGGCTGATTTCAGTTTACAGAAATTGAAACCGGTGGTGTTGGGGGCCTGATGTCCATGATTTTGACTACTAAACTAGTCTAGGCTATCAGCTCTGTAAGCATGAGCCAAGCATTCATCGTGATCAAACCATCAATTGACAACGTGCTTTGCCATGGGTCACTTGCACTGTCAATCAATAGCTCTTTCATTGAGTCGTGAGCCACTGGAGTCATGGTTATCAACCTTGATCAAAAAGATTAGCCACCCGCTGCTCATTTGCTTTTCCATTCTCATTGACCATTTCCACTAACCAGTATAGCATCAAGTGTGGCCATTAACCATCATGAGTCATGAAGGATTGAGCATCACCAACCTAAAAGATCCTAAAAGCTGTTTCGCTGCCAATTACACCATGATGATCCATGATGCATGATAAATCAGTACAGTAACCCTTTACAGATTCAATAACAGCAGCCATCATAAATTTTACAAATCTTCACCACATGTCATGTTTTGCCAATTGTTTCATCCACCATCGCCACCCATCAAGATCCATCCGCCCGAAACTCCCGCGAAGCCTCTCACCCCAGCCTGCCGTTAGGTAAGTGGGCGTAGCTCCGCCAAGACTTCGCCAGCAACTCGAATCGTTAAGCGCCGCTTTAGCGGCTTTGTCCATGACGGAATGGTGCTGATGGTATTCATCACCAATAGTTTAGGATAGGGATACACCAGGGCTTATCGTGATCTCATGATGATACTAGGGAAAAATCACCACCCATGGGCGATTAGAAGCAGTAAACAATGATTCAATGGTGATCAGAGGGAATCAGACTTAACCATCATGGGGATGCACCACGGCTAGGAAGGAATGTGCTATGATGCTAAAGAAGGGGGATGCAGTAGCAACCAACAAGGGTATACCAATGATACAGGGTAATCCACTTGGCACTTACCCACGGTGAAGTACAATGGAACCCAACAAGCATCCAAGAACCACTCTTGTGGGGCAACGGCATTTTGGAGCGTGCACCACTTACAAACACATTCACATCTTCATGAAACAACAGTCGGTTGATTCATTCCTAACCTCCGAGGCAGTCATTTGGTGAGACATTGGTAATAAAGTAAACAGATATCTCGTCCGCAGTGCTGGTAAGGGGAAGCAACAACGATAGGGTGATCACCATTGAGTCCACCAACCCGTCACCGGCTGGCGCGCCGAGGCCCCCAGAGCGAAAGAAAACAAAGCAGCCCCGCAAAGGCCAGAGGCGCGGCAGATTCACCCACGGTGAGGGACCTATGAAGGGCCGAGGGTACTGAAGTGATGCACTTTGTGTTGAGTGAGGAGCTTTGATACCTAATTATGGATGCATATGGATGCTGGGCTTTCCACTGACTCGGCGTCAATACCTATGAATGCATATAGATGCCTATGGATGCATATGGATGCTGGGTTTTCATGGGTTTTCCACGGAGAAGGATGTGTCCATGACTGATGTGAAAGCAACAGAATTGATGAGTTCTTGGATGCTTGTTGACAGCACATTACTGTAGCAGCTTGTAGCTCAGGGAGCGAGGCATCCAGGTTCAAACACACCGTCATTGCTTGGCCGCCGTTCCAGGACGCGCACACGCCCCAGAAGGCTCCATTTCGGCCACCGAGCCGGAGGACGCCAGCTGAATCGAAAAAATCCGCAGCCGTGGGGAGCTGCCCATGCTGAGATGGTTGGTTGAGAGCCACAGCCAGTGGGGTCGCTTTTGAGTTTGCAGGGGCTAATGCTGATAATATGCTGATATTATTTATGAATACTGATGGTTTCCCTTTGGTAATCCAATATAGCTCACAGTGAGTGGGACCTCTTTTTTTTTTGGTTTGGAACTTGCTCAAGTCGCTCATTTGAGGCTTGCGGAGGGAAATCTTCCGAAAGCAGAGAGGGCCACCTTCAAATCTAAAACTTGCGGGCAAGAGAAGGAGCCGAAACGGTGACTCATGGACCAGCCATGACCAGCCCAGCACAGTGAAATAGATCGGCCGATGGAGGGAAATCCATAGACCGCCCAAACAAGTTTTCGCATTGAAAGGACCCAACCAGCAGATCTGCAAGGGCTGGATGCACATCGAAGCTTTACGAAGCCCAGCCGTTCGCCGCCATGGCATTGGTCAGCTTCCGGCCTTTGTCGGAACATGCCTTGGCACAGCGAAGCGAGACGCTGCGACCGTCGAAGGAGGCGGAAACCGCGCAGTTCAAAAACGTTTTGGCCGTGGCGGTTTCCCAGGACCTGCGGGGGGGGCACTGGGGGTAGGCCACCCATGATGGGTTGATGGTCATTACCCTGTGGTGGTTCACCACGTGCTTGGATGTGCCCTGGGGGGGTTCGGGGTTGACCGGGTTGACCACCTGCTTTGTTGCATTAAGCTGGTGATGCAGCAGGTGTGTCGTGATATCCACTATAAACCGCTATAAACTGTTGGAATGCTGCTTAGGAACAAGCTACTTTTTCAAGCCACAAGAATGCCAATAGGCAAGGAAATCATTAGATCATGCCTCGTACGCTAACCCTAACCATTATGAATTGACCACTCGAGGGTATCACCAACGAAGTACCCATTGCACAACCATCTAGTACCTTTCTGACGATGAGCTTCTGGCTGTGTCAGGGATTCATGGATACCCCTTTTTAACATCGCTCAAAAGATATTCGATCGCAGCCTTCAAAGCATCAATACCATACCCATCAGCACGGGTCCTTCGCTGCCCATCCTTCCTACCGTCCAGCTGGATCTGGCCGTGCGCATGTCTACAGGAAGAACGGCTTCGCAAACATGGCGCAGTGCGTCGTGGCGCGGGCTATGACATGTCAGATCCCTTCGTGGTAGCCACCTCTGAACTGGACTTCCCCGCCGGTAAACCAGGCGCCCGGAACCCATGGAAAACCCGCACATGCAGGTCACGGCCTATCATGCCAAGCTGGTACCACACAGTAAGTACTGTGATTTGATGGTTGGGTGATATGCGTTTGCATCCGTTTGCCCATCCCAACATCCAACGGGTCGGTTGGAGATCAAACCACAGCTGCAGGAAGGCCTTTGAAAAGGCACTGATGTTTGTCCCTCACTTGCTGGGTAGTCGGTTCCCCTAGGCTGGTCTACTGGCTGTAGCTTGGGTAACTACACTGGCTGTTTCTGGGCATTGAGGGTATCAGGTACCCAATGCACTTCCCATAAGACGAGCTATTGGCGCATGCGCGCAACAGATAGCAGGCGCCTTGCAGGTCATGAGATTGGGGCGAGCCAGTGCTTGCCATCGAAAAAGTCAACTGATCAGCGGATGTCATTCCACAGAAACTTCTGGGTCAACTTTGCTTACCAAAATTAATTATCATTAACCGCGATGGAGAGAGAGAACATAAATCAGCATGAACCAACCACTGTTCATAATTGTTCATCGTCACGACCATTCATGACCCACTTGTCCAAAAAATCCAATGTTCAACCGTACAGGGTGATCAAGTTTCATTTGCCCAGTGGTTGCCTCACCGTACCACCCCCAAGCAGCTCTGCTTAACCTTGGTACAAAGATAAGTTGATGACGCCATGGCACAGCTGAGCCGCCCCAGGGAAGAAATTGGAGTTCGCCCGTTTGGAAGTGCCTGGCCTACCTTGCCAGGTGGGGAACGGCCAGTCAGCATGTCCATGGATGGAGTTTTACCGTTCGTTCCCAGGCACTATTTATATCTATTTGCTTTATATTTATCTTTACACATATAATAGCGGACTACTACATAGAATGCGCATTTTTTCAATTCCGTAGGTGTTGACCCCCAAAAAAATACTTAGAATATAGAGGCACTTGGCGACACTTTTCTGGGATTTATGTTTTCTTGGACAGGTGCTGAAAAATAAAGTATACTTGGAATATAGAGGGGTATTCTTGGGATCGAAATTCCTCAGTTCTTGCGGCATTGAAGTCCACATGCTGGAAAAAGAAAAAGCCTTGCTTATTAACTATGGGCCAGGGGAAAAACAAATTGTTGAATACTCAGGGTTTAAAGTAACTATTGTGATGAATCCGCAAAAACCTAGCAACTGTTTCGGGTTTTGTTTCTGTCGCTTCAAACCAAATTGGTCGTACCGGTTGCAGCGATGAGCCCGATTAGGTGGGAAAGGCAATACATAGAATATGTCATGAACCAGCTGTAATGGAAGTATATCAGCTACATATTGTGCATTGTCATCTGTTTTCCTCTACTGTCAAGAAGCTTTGTCCTCAGATTTTGAGGGGTTCCCTACCTGAGACCAAAATTTGTTGAAAAGCCATGTTTTTAAGCATTGCCTCGAATCAAGAAGATTGTCGCAATAGTTTGGGCTTTGTAGCTGTGAGTTAAACCCACGTCTGCCCTTCCAGTTGCAGCGATGAGACCGATTAGGTGGGAAAGGCAATACATAGAATATGTCATGAACCAATCGTAATGGAGGAAAATCAGATACATATCGTGCATTGTTATCTGTTTTCCTCTACTGTCAAGAAGCTTTGTCCCCAGATTTTGAGGGGTTCCCTACCTGAGACCAAAATTTGTTGAAAAGCCATGTTTTTAAGCATTGTATTGAATCAAGAAGATTGTCGCAATAGTTTGGGCTTTGTAGCTGTGAGTTAAACCCACGTCTGCCCGTCCAGTTGCAGCGATGAGACCGATTAGGTGGGAAAGGCAATACATAGAATATGTCATGAACCAGTTGTAATGGAGGTAAATCAGCTACATATTGTGCATTGTCATCTGTTTTCCTCTACTGTCAAGAATCTTTGTCCTCAGATTTTGAGGGGTTCCCTACCTGAGACCAAAATTTGTTGAAAAGCAATGGAAGTATATCAGCTACATATTTCGCATTGTCATTTGTTTTCCTCTACTGTCAAGAAAGTTTATCAGCAGATTGACATGCTGGAAAGGTCACCTTTTGATTGGTTCGAGAGGGTGAGGGGGTGGAGGGTTTCATTTGGGTTTACATTTATGTTCTTGCAAAGCCCAACTACCTTGGAGAAATATTCTAAGTAGAGTGTTTTTTTCGACCGAGGGGATGGATTTCGATCTCCTAAAATATTCCGAGTATATGTTTTTGGTCGATATTTTTCAATACCTGTATTCTATGTAGTGTTTTTTTCTTCAATTCTGAGGATGCCAAAATGGATGTGAAAATCCAATTCCGTATTCTATGTAGTCCTCCGTTGTTATATATTTATAATGTATAGATATTTATATTTGTGTTATATGTATTTACTTGTATATGTGTAGGTCGTTGGATTCTAATAGCGATCTATTTTAAGTTAATAATGGCTAAGAATGGTTAATAACAGGGGATAATAAACAACAATAAGACCAATATGGTGGCGTTTTACAAGTGGGAACCCCAGAAACGGTCGGACTTTTTTTAAAACAATGGTTAATCTTGGATGATTGGGGGGAAACCCTAGTTTGAGAAACACTCTGTTGTTATCAGTGGCCAACTATATCCCAAATTGGTTGTTATATGTTGTCATTCCTTCGAAAACGAAAAATAGTTGTGAGGCCTATTCCTTCAACAATATCTGGCTGGTGGTTTTAAACATTTTTTATTTTCCCTAGTAATTAATAACAATTGGTTGGTTGATGAAATGGCATGAAATCGCTTAGTGGTTGATGATGATTTGGCTCCAGTTAGCCCCTGCAAAGTCAATTGACAAAACTCAACAACCGAGCGGATGATCATTCTTATTCTTAACTGTGATTTGTGTATATTTGTGTTACCGGCTGGTTTCCTGGGGGTTCGCATCACGAGAGACCAACCCGGGCCCGGGGAGAATACATGGAACACGGGAAATTGCTCAGCTGATGCTGCAAGCTGCTACAAGCTGTGGATGCTGAACAGGTCGTTGGGGATGGCGATGTCGTTTGCGCCTACTTGGGCTCCGTGATGGACCAGGACAACAAGCCGAAGAAACCGCAGGAGACCCGAAGAAGGAACCAGCCACCCGTTCTCACGTGTCTAGATATGAGGGGGTGGCACCCAGCGATCATCATGAAGCCAGAACTCCTATCTCCTGACAAATTCAGAGGGGCATCGCGCAAAATGAGAAATTGATGGGGTTACCATGTACCTACATGTATCTACATGCATCTACCGTCTACAAACACCAAAAAAAAACTTGTCCTACTCGTCCATCAATTTCTCCGGCGCATCACCTTGCAGAGTTTAGAATCACAAGTGCCTTTTTTGATCAGCTGGGTGTAGTGGCAGAGGTAGGTTGTCACTGCGAATCCAGCCGTTGACCACCTTGATATTTTTTTCTGGTAAACCACGCTTGAGCCGAGCCACGGATTGCTGCGGCAGCTTCATGGCGGCCACATCTCCTGTGGATCTAGCGTTTGGGAGAGAGCTTGCAGAGGTATCCCCCAAGTGATTTGCGGTAAAAACGTGTGGGATACCCAGGTATACTGATGAAATCGTCCATGCCCATGTGTTTTTGCAGGGGAGCCGGAGGGTTGGTTCGGACTTCCCCACATACCCTGGCCGCCTCATGGTAAATTCATCTAGGATACATCTAGGATTTTCCAGCGCATGGCGAAACTTACAGAATTAGGTAGCCTTAGGTTCTGATGTGTACCCCCATCTGGATGGTTTCGGACCACCTTTTTTTGACGCCTTGTGGATACTCTATTGTCAGCACTCCACTTGGCTGACAATATTATCTATCCAAGCAATTCTATTGTCTATTGGCAACACAATTACCATTATATGCCAACTTTCATGCTGTCTGGAGGAGTGCGTGCTGCGCTTCCCGGATGGTCAGGTGAAACACGTGCTCCGCAGTCGGGTGCTGCCATTGCCCACGCGGCCGGCGCGGCAGTGTGACTGGGCCATGGCAGTGGAGTCTCGAATGCAGCAGGAGGAGGAGGTGGTGGTCGTGGTGGTGCTGGTGGTGGTGGTGGCGGCTGATGTTCGATGTTCTTGGTAGTGGTGTGTAAGGGGCATACAGATATGTATATATATATATATATATACAACTATTCATGGGCAAACGATGGAAGCAAAACCAGTCGTACTGCCAGGGCTGGAGGGAGGGAGAGAGAGAGAGAGAGAGAGAGCGCGTCCCCTTACCACACACTTGAAGATCTTGAAGATTGGTTACAATTTAATTCGTCGCGCATTTCCAGCAATATATCTTGGCTCAAGTGCGCTCCCAAGCCGTTAGGGTCGACCCACATTATGGCTACTCTGCAGGGCATTCTGTCTGCAGTTGGTGTGCAAGATACTTTGATCGACAAGCTCGGACCATCGAACTGTTTTCCATGTGTGCCTCAAGGTTAGGTAAGTTTGATGATGAGCTGCCTGAAATGCTGGGCAATTTGCATGGGACCACCACTGCAGTTCAACGATCTGCCTTGAGATTAGCATGGACAAGGCGTCGTTCAAACATGCAGGATGCTGAGGCATCACCGCCATCAAATGCAAATCCAGTGGAGCCCTCAAATTCAGCTGCTTTTCGCTGTATCCAGGCACCTGTGGCCTACCACGCTTCCACTGTTCTGGGAAAGACGAGCAAGGGCATTTGCTCCAAAGGTGGGACCTTCTTTGGCAAACGGGTGACAGCAAATGATGGATCCCTGTGGCTCTTCAACGAGTCCAAGAATCTTTTCCTCCCGTTGGTGCACCCTGAGAAGAAGACCGAGATGTTTCAGGAGGTGCAGTACACATGTACAGGCACTGTGCAGGCCAGGAGCACTCCAGAACTTTCCAATACTTGTAAGACATGGGTGAAGAAGGGCCAGAGCATCTCGGCCTTGCCAGTGCTTTGGCACCCAGGGTGGTTGATGGAAGCCGAGACCAAGCTGCACTATCCCGTGCAGGCCTTCAAGGCCACGGGGACATTTGGGACTGGTGATGGAGCAGGGCCGAGCCAAACCAGCTACCCGACCTGCCCAAGCTTCAGATAGTGACCCCGCGTGTGAACAGGTGGCCACGGCTTTGAGTCTGTGCATCCCTTTGGTTGGCTGCGTGACGTTTTGCATCTCCCAAGCCAACAACAAAGAGGGCTCGAACAAGAGAAAGTGGGGCAACATTGCCTGTGGAGTGGCAACCGCTTCTTTTGTCGGTGCTTTGGTTCTCAGTTGTGCTGTCTTCCAGACACACTCGTACTACTAGATCCGTCATGTTCCTGGAGGCAAACGGCACACGATGGCACAAGCCACGTTGCTGTGGCTAGTCTTTTTAGAACATGGATTTTTTTCATTGCACTTTCCACTTTTGTGTGGCACCTGCCGGCATGTGCCCAAACCTTGCGTAGCGCCGATAAGTAGGACCTTTGAGTTTAGAGTCATTCCGAGTACTCCCAACCCCACTACTAAGCATTACTAGTTCCATCGCAACCGCAGCATGCGTGCCAAAGAGTTCAGCCCCATACCAGGAGCACAGCAAAGGAGAAAGACGAAAACATGTTTATGAAACTTGATGATTTAGTTGGCAGTATTGAAGATTCTTTCATTTTCAACAATATTTAGGGTTGGTTGGGGAACTATTCTTGTCATAGGGCTGAAAGCACCAACCAGCAATGCTGTGGACCATGTTCCCGTTGGGTTTGGCCAACCAACGCTTGGTAAACCCGTTGACGCCATCAGCACCGATGAAAAACGCACAGGTGTGGACACCTGTTGCGGCTGGAAACTGGTGAAGCTGCTGGCGGGTTGATGGCTGATGGTGGTTAATGAGCTGTTTAATGGCTGATAGTAAGGGGGTAATCACTATTCATCATACCAGTATTGAAGTCAACTAGCTAACGGGCGGTTTCTGACTGATATTGATAGGGGCTGGCATGCAGGGAGGTTGGGGGAGTTGTTCAAGCTTTCTATCCCCAGCTCGGTTGATCAAACAGCATGGCCTACCAGTCTTCATTGGGACCATATCGTTAGCAAGTTCCATGTGATTGGCATGAACTCATCCTTATTCAATGTGATTCGCCATCATCAACCGTCATTATGGATTACTACCCCATCCGTAAGCACCAACCAGATCCCCCCGGAGCTGATAAAACAAGCCATGGAGAACCGTGAAGTCACGCTGCCTCGCTGAATTGCTCTCAGGATCTCTCAGGTGAACTCGCGGGATACAACGGCTACCGTTGCATTTGTGGCCTGTCAGTTCAGGCGAAACGGCGGCGAACGGGTGGATCGATGCCAAGATTCGCCGTGGTTGGCTACTACTTGTAGCGCCTGGCTGCGTGGAAAATCCTCATAGAAATAGATAGAAATAGTTGTTTCTCTGATGGAAAAGAGTGATGTTAAACTTCCAGTTTGGTTTTCCAGAGGGTAGGCAATGATAATGATGATAGCGACATCAGGTGGAGTATAATCATCCATGATTATAGTATCGATATTGGTTATCAACGATAGCAGTATTCTTTGGGATTAGCGTAAGAAGCTAAGTGTCACCCCAACTTCGGTAAGGAAGACGTCAAAAAAGGTGTGCAGGAAAAGAGAGAGAGTTGTCTATCCTAAAAAAACTTGAATGACGAATCATTACCTGTCATGGAGCTTTTCTAGCTTACTCCTTAGCTCATTGCCAGTAATCTAGCGTTTCGAGCTCACGAATTATTGCCAATGATTGGCTTACTGAACGAGTAAGCAACTATGGCTTAGAAAATGTTCTGGGCTGGCAATTTGCTGGTTCGCATGGTGACTTCAAGATGAATGTATATGCCAACAAAGATGAAAAAAGCCATCATTGCATTCCTAGTCCATCAGCATTGACATCGCATCAATGAACCACATTCATTCATCGACACCAAGATACACCAACCATTCATTCTTCAACCACCATGAAAATGCCATCGGTAAGCCAACATTGACCATCAATCAGCGATCATGAGTTACTTAACCGCCATTCATCAAGCGTAGCTGGTGGCGCTGCATCCGAAACGCCAGGAACCACCTGCGTTCTGGGTGATGTTTGAGATGCGTGCAGGTTGGGATGGAGCGGCGCCACTACTTGGCCCTGGGTGGCTCACACATGGTTGATTGATGGTGGTGAAGCCACTCATGATGCTTGACATATGGGTTGCCTCAGCCTGCAACGCCGGTGCCATCAGGGCAAATCCGAGGCCCTGGCGTTTGACGAATGGTTGATGAATGGTTGATGCTAGTTGACCATGTTTTATCATGCTCTCATCCCGCTTTATCAATGATGGCTGGTGATGTTTGATGTTCATCCACAATAATCAATAAGCAACGAAAATCACAAAACATCAGCAATTACATCGCTCTTCCAAGCAAGGCATTCCGGATGTTTGCATTTTTGGGAATGATGATGGTTGTTGTGCTTATGCACTAACGTTTAGGTCCCAGTCAGTTGTGAAGCCAGTTCCAAATGATGCAAGTAGCCCCCGGTCTCCCAGTAGTACCACATAGAACCCATCATTTTTCCCCAAATTTCCTATGTTTCCGAAAAAATGTCCCTTGCATCTCACATCATCTCACCAAATCTTGCTGAAACATGGTGAAACCCTTATCCTCACCATGGAAACCACTAGGACCCAAGGCATCCGACCATTGAAACTCACAACCGGACCAGGTGGGAACGCCAGCGGTCGGCCTCCGATGGAGCTGCTGCCGCTGAAGAACTTAGTGGCGCTGCCGGCGCCGCCGTTGGGCGCCGCGGAAACCGAGTGGGAGGCAGCAGCTGGGAAGGGAAAACCACACAGTAGGATACGAAGTTTTTTCTTCAAGATATCAATGGAATTTATGGTTTGAATAAATTAGTTTTGAAAATTTTGTCACTATTGAGGGGAACCATACTAATCGGGGGTTAACATTACATAATCTAGTACGCAATGGATCTTTATGAACTTTAGTCAATGGTTTAGATATGTTTCCATGATGGTTTATACAAATCTGCTTCTCAATATATCAATCTGATACTGTAATGGATCCACTGGCGGTTATGTGAAGGGCTGATGTTTATATGATGATTATCTCCAATGATGGTTTGTTTGATGATTATTAGCGGTTGATTCCGGTGTCTGCTACTTATGAGCTTACATCAGTTTGTAGTTTGATGATTCCAATGGTGGTTCAACTATTGATTTATGTATAGAACCAGTTGATTACTCCTTGAGACGGCGATGGAGAGAGAACTAGTTTATTATAGGATGGTCATGCTATCAGCTGATTTGGTGATTATGAGCGATGATCACCTGGAATCAGCTGGAATCCTGGAGTAGCTTCGCTGAAGGTTTGTCCAGCTACCAACCTACTCTCATGCATTCTTTGCCATTGGGTCAACCATCATTGGGCAGTCATTGGGCAGACAATTCGGTATCAGGATGTATCAGCTGGTTAATTGCTACGGAAATCCATGTGTTTAGCAGCTATGGCTACATCCTACTGGTATTGTCTGTGGCGCTCAGGGTCGGCTGCCGATACTACTGCTGTGACCACCGACGTTTACACCCCCCATGTCATTAAGAATGAAGTTGAACTGTTTATACAAACGATGCAAGTATTTTATGATGGAGGATTGTGTTTATAACCTATTTATACCTCAACCATCCTTAGCCGTTCGTTGGCATATGTATATATATATATATATATGTGTGTGTGTATGTGTGTGCGTATGCATTTTAAATATGATATAATATATATATATATATGTATGTATGTATGTATGTATGTATGTATGTATGTATGTATGTATGTATGTATGTATGTATGTATGTATGTATGTATGTATGTATATATATGTATTTATTTATTTATCTATTCATTCATTCATTCATTCACTCATCTATTTATGTGCGTCATGCGGTTGCTGCATATATGACTTTATGTATAACGATTCAAAAATTCAAAGGTCCAGACATCACCTCTTCCAACACATCGTCGCAGGCGAAGCTCAGATCGTTGCCGAACCTGGGGAAGCTCATGGACGAGGTCGAGCAGAAGCTGCCAGCCTTGAAAGACAAAGATCACGAGGCGCCCTTGGCTGTGATTCTCACAGCCTGGTAGAGACGAACCTCAGATGGTGAAGGGTTTCATCATGTTTCATGACGTTTAAGCGAACCTCAGATGGTGTGGGGTTTCATGATGTTTCATGACGTTTCATGATGTTTCATGAGCATCACCTTGATTGGTGTTTTCCACGCATGGACTGCTTTCCGCCCTGTCCAGGATGATGAGGATGCGAGCGTGGCTTTGTCCTTTGTTTAGCAGAAAGCTTTTCAGAGCACCCAACTTCAGTGGGGCATCTCTTCTCGCAACGCAGGAGCATTTCCCTGAGTGTTCCAATCTTTTGGGCCAAACAATTGGTCCCAAGCATCAGAGATCGGTGCCCGTGTGGTTGCCAAAACTTGCAGTTGCAACCCTGCAGCCAGTTACGAATTCACCCCGGCTGCGCCAAGGAAGAATTGACCGAGGATGAGGACGGGGAGGAGGAGGAGGACGAGGAAGAGCCACAAGAAGGGGATCTTGTGATGGTCTTGCCAGACAAGACAAAGCTGGGGACCGTCCTCCGCCTGACCAATGGGGTTGCAGAGGCCTGGCCCGAGGAGCTTTCAGTGACTCCCGTGTAAAATGTGTAGATGTGATAAGGAGAAGAAGATGTCAACGGATTTCAAACATGTTTGATCTTGCGGGTTCACAACCTTAGAGATTCATTGCTTTTGTGTGCTTGCAAAAATTGTTTTCATGCTTTGGGTAGGCAACTTCTGCTGAAGTGGGTACCCCAGGGGCTCATACCCATACTTCTATCATCAAATGTAAGCCTGAGATCATCAACCCCTTATTGTTCTCAAGTAGCGGTACCATGAAAAACCTACTTGTTCCCACATGGTACCCGCTCTCAAGCAAACCCTGGTATAGGGGTTTTCCCATGACTATGGACTTATAGATGAAGATTGCAAATTCAACCAGCTGGTTTCTACCCTGGTATATCAACCTAAGGTGACCACGTAGCTATGGTAGAAGCAGCCCTCAGCTGCGAATCTCGTCAGGTCAAAGTCTTGCCGAACTCGATGCCATCCAGATCTGACACTCCGAGCTTCGAGTTGTTTCCTGTGAGCCAATTGTCCAAGAGCACGGAGCAGGATGCCATGGAGGTTGCCTTCTGCAATCACTGCGACAAGGCGTGCCCAGAATTCCACCAGTGGCAAGTTGAGGATCGACCCATGGATTCAAAGAGTTTTTGTGGAAAAACACGTGTTTTCTGCATCATTTAGCGAATGTATGCCCAAGAGTACCGCAGGAGAATGATCCTCCATGGGTTTTCCAAATCAAAAATGATTCAGGGCCCAGGTGCCTCGCCCCATGCCTGATGCGGCAGGCAGCACCTGAAGAGGATGCGGTTGGTGTGGAAGGGAGGGTGGGATGACCATGGGAGGTCACGCAGTGAGTGGTTCATGGGGGGTGGGTTCATGATGGTTGGCTATGAATGGCGGAGAATGGTTGGCCGTTCGCGGTTTTTAATGATATTAGTGGTTCATGATGCCTAGTCATGGTTAGTGAATGGTGCATACTGGCTGATGAATGGCTATCTAGTGATTAATTTGATGGTTGATAGTTGTTGGCAGGATGGTAAAGATGATGGTTGGCCAATGGTTCAGTCAGAAAATATTCATAATGGCTACTGAAAAACGTTGAATGTCACAAACGGTTAAGAAGGACTGATGAATGGTTGCTAAGAGTGCTTAAATATGGCTAGTAACTATATGCCAACCACGTCTACAAGACATTTAGCACCCGGGCTTATCCACCTTGAGATTGCGGGGATGGCAAGCTCCGAGTGCCCAGAAGACATTATGCCATTTGACTCCGAGGTTGTGGTAAGCTGATCCATCACAACAAGGCACACTCCATCCGCATGGTAAGCAGCCCCATGGACTTGACTTGCCAAATACATCATAATACATCATAATACATAGACATCCAGCCTTGGATGTGCCGTGATGTTTGAGACGCTGAAACGACTGTAGATCAGGAGCTGCTGATCTGTGACAACTTTGCGAAGTCCTGTTCCAGCAGCATCCACATCAAGTGTTTGAATCCGCCCTTGCAGAAGGCTTGAGGGATTTCTTGGAGCAGGGCGCCCGATGCTCCTTGGTTGGGGCAAGCCTACCTTAGGGGTGCCACCATCTACGTGTGGCTTACAGGCCTGCAATGCCCCAACATGTCCCAACTTCCTAAACTTGGGATGATGTTTGTCCAAAAAATGAAATGTCCAAGCATTGCCAGTGCGGCCTTCATTGCAGTATGTAGGGTGTCAGAGCCAATGACAGAATATTGCATGTATGTCGGCCTTCAATGTTAGAACACTTGTCAGTCTGTATGCAAGACTAGTGCATCCTGCATATAATTATCCGAGCAAGTATATGCTGTCCGATGTCTATGTGAGCCACCCAATGTGTCAGACCAGATGTCGGTGTTCATGCCAGTCTTTCTGTCGAGGTAAATGTCAGATAATGTCGGAACACCTTTGACTTTGAGCTCATGTGCCAGAACAAATGCAATGCGACCATATGCGACCATGCCTGAATTTATGTCAGTATACATTTCAAGATAATTAAGTCAATCAACAATGGCTGCTACTGCTACTCATCATTAGCAAATTATAAAGAAAACTATATACTGTCCTCCATTTTGTTACTTCAATAGCTGGTGATTTCCCGAGCCACTATTGAGTTGGTTTAGTGATGGATCTCCCAGTATGTGCGGATGGGCAGGGTGACAGATGATTTAAATGACTAAGCTTGATTGAGCACGTCAGGATGAATTTGCAGATGATCCTAGGTTTCAATCGAGAAACCCGCTCATGGCCGTGCATATTGCAAAAGTCTCAGGTCGGCTATGACAAGCTTAAACTGATTGACCCCATCAACTGCGTAGATGTTCCCAGAAACTGATGGTTACAACTTCTGACCACGGTTCCGTTGATGTTCCCATGAACCAGTTCAGTGAGCAATCGTTTTTCACATTGCCCTCGTGCAAACCAAGTTGTTTGTGTTTAGGAAATCTTGGCATTTGATGGGATGCGAGGGGGTAAGACAATATTAAATTAGGGTGGACCAATCATCCACCACCAAAATGAAGAAAAATCTATCATCATTTCCCCTTTCCCCTTGGAAACGACTCTCTGCAAATCAAAGCAGCACAATTTTCTACGGTCAAACCAGCTGAATAAACGACAGGGATTTCCCAGCCTGCTATGCGATTGATCTGACAAGTCGTTTCCGCGCCGTGGCGTATCAGTGCTGTTAGTGATTTGGCGGCTGTCTACGGTAGCTTCCTCATGGCGAGCAGCGGGCATGATGGCTATGTGAAGCCAGCACCTGGTGACAGCACTGAGTTGACTGACGTTCACGTAGTTTGTTTGAGTGGTGAAGGATGCATCGTGAGCCTGTGCCCTTCCACACTTGGAAGGGAAGTGGCCCGGATTGTTGCAAGGCAACTTCCGCCAAAAAGAGGCGCAAGGCGCACTTTTAACCACCTTGAATCGCCACTACTACTGGACCAAACGTTGAAAGAACAAGACATCATGGGGAAAAATGCGACATTGACCTGCACATATGTTCCCATTGATTTGCTTTCTGCGTGGAGGTTTGTCAAGGGAATCTACATCTCCGACGCGGACACCACATTGGAAGGCGTAACACGAATGGAAGGCATACTTTCTACAACATGCCTGAGCCATCTTCCTGAAACCCTCGATACCTTGTCTTTTGGCAATGATTTTGCTCAAGGCCTAGATAACATAACCTTGCCCAGCAACCTGCAAACTTTGACTTTCGGCTATTCATTCAATCAGAGCCTGGATCAGGTCACATTGCCCAGCAACCTGCAAACTTTGACTTTCGGCCATTCATTCAATCAGAGCCTGGATCAGGTCACCTTGCCCAGCAACCTGCAAACATTGGCTTTCGGCGGTGCATTCAACCAGAGCCTGGATCGGGTCACCTTGCCCAGCAGCCTGCAAACTTTGACTTTCGGCGGTGCATTTAATCGGAGCCTGGATCGGGTCACCTTGCCCAGCAACCTGCAAACATTGGCTTTCGGCGGTGCATTCAATCAGAGCCTGGATCGGGTCACCTTGCCCAGCGACCTGCAAGCTTTGACTTTCGGCATTCATTTCAATCAGAGCCTGGATCGGGTCACCTTGCCCAGCAGCCTGCAAACTTTGACTTTCGGCACTACATTCAATCAGAGCCTGGATCGGGTCACCTTGCCGAGCAACCTGCAAACTTTGACTTTCGGCAATAGATTTAATCAGAGCCTGGATCGGGTCACCTTGCCCAGCAACCTGCAAACTTTGACTTTCGGCATTCATTTCAATCAGAGCCTGGATCGGACCTTGCCCAGCAGCCTGCAAACTTTGACTTTCGGCATTCAATACAATCAGAGCCTGGATCGGGTCACATTGCTGAGCAACCTGCAAGCTGCGACTTTCGGATTCAGTCAGAGCCTGGATCGGGTCACCTTGCCCAGCAACCTGCAAACTTTGACTTTCGGCATTCAATTGAATCAGAGCCTGGATCGAGTCACCTTGCCCAGCAACCTGCAAACTTTGACTTTCGGCGATGCATTCAATCAGAGCCTGGATCGTCTCACCTTGCCCGGCAACCTGCAAACTTTGGCTTTCGGCAATGCATTTAATCAGAGCCTGGATCAGATCACCTTGCCCAGCAACCTGCAAGCTTTGACTTTCGGCTATTCATTCAATCAGAGCCTGGATCGGGTCACCTTGCCCAGCAACCTGCAAACTTTGACTTTCGGCATTCAATTCAATCAGAGCCTGAATCAGGTCACCTTGCCCAGCAACCTGCAAACTTTGACTTTCGGCCATTCATTCAATCAGAGCCTGGATCAGGTCACCTTGCCGAGCAACCTGCAAGCTTTGACTTTCGGCGGTGCATTCAATCAGAGCCTGGATCGGGTCACCTTGCCCAGCAGCCTGCAAACTTTGACTTTCGGCGGTGCATTTAATCAGAGCCTGGATCGGGTCACCTTGCCCAGCAACCTGCAAGCTTTGACTTTCGGCATTCAATTCAATCAGAGCCTGGATCGGGTCACCTTGCCCAGCAACCTGCAAGCTTTGACTTTCGGCATTCATTTCAATCAGAGCCTGGATCAGGTCACCTTGCCCAGCAACCTGCAAACTTTGACTTTTCTGCATGATCCAATCCAGGTTTGGGATCCGTTTTGCCAAGGAATGACGGTCAGTATCTTGTGATTTGACAAGCAACAAGTGAAGGTCGAGCATGTGAGCAAAACAATTTGATTGCTGGCTGCTGCGTGCATGACTGGTACCCTTTTGCTGGACCTCGATGCATCACCCCTGACACTAATTGTTTAGCGGTCTGCTCTGTAGACCTTTGGGCCTGGCGCTTTTGCAACTTCAGAGAGGAAGAGATTGGTGACAAGTGGCTACGAGTGTTCACAATGCATTTTGTGATCCATTTAGATGTTTAAAGTAGAAGCGCAAGGAACTCAATTCCAAGCTCTCATGTCAAAATCCCAAAACCTATGAAAACTCCACCCTTGGTAATTCCAGAGCACGGTTCTTGGAGGGTCGCAGTTCCTCTTGTTGAAGGTTTTTTCTGGGGAGAGATTAAATCATGTTTTCAGATTATTAGAGAACATTAGAGAGAAAAAAACATGGAAAATCCCATGTTCACTCTGCTGGTTTGTGAGTGCTGAATAACCATGGGGCCTCCCAGCTTCTCAGATTCCATTGAAACCAGATTGATCGTTTCAGGTGGTTTATGCTTTCAACCCTACATCCCTAGCACGGATAAATGACCAATGTGATGCAGGATTTTTTTGAGGACTGAAACATGTCGAACCACCGGGCAGAAGATCCAGAAGTCTAGCGCCGAGGAGGATTTTTCCTCTAGTTGGAGGTGCTCTCATCACCTCCATACATAGTCTTTCCAATGCATACATATATATATATATATATATGGTTTTATTCATATTTTTTTCGTTTATTTATATATATATATATATATATATGATAGTATCCACACTTCTCGGGTGGCTGTCAATGGTTCTTTACGGTCCCTGATGTTTGGGATGTCGAGCTCATACATATTTTTGGGACGGCGAAGCTAGCCCCACCAACCATACATGTTTTGGGGTCGTCATTCGCTAGCACCAAAAGGCTGGGTGAACAGATTTTCATAGACCAGTTTACCGATGAACCGTGCATAACGGTATATCACTAAACCACCCCCGTTTACTGTAATTCGATAGCTGGCAAACATCAAAGCTGGTGGTTTCTTGAAAAATGCACCCCCAAATCATCCAATATAATGTTGGTTTCTGATGATCGTATCTACCTGTTGGTTTCATGCCTATTTTCATTACTTGGTTGGGGGGTTACACTAATCAGAAACCAACATTATCAGCCCTTTGAAGTAAAATGTACTAAACCAACTAACATAACCATAGCTCCACAGGTTCCCAGTGGCAGATCCATAGCTCCACAGGTTCCAAGTGGCCCCCAGATCCACTGGCGCCGCAGGTGCCTGAGGGCGATTGGTTGTGTCCCATTTGCGCGGGAAAGAAACGACGCAAGACCGGGCGGGCCCCGAAGGCTGAGCCGAAGCCCAAGGCTGGTGCCAAGGTGCGGGGCGACCCTGTTGACAACCGAGTGGGTAGTGCCTAGTGGACCAAGTATGAACCATGGCTTAATATATCAACCAGTGTACCAATCATGGGTAATAATGGTTAATAGCAGGGGATAATACCAACATATACCAACAGTTAATGATGGCTAATGATGGCTAATGATGGTCTAAACAACAGTACTGCTGGTTAATAAGCAACAGTACTACTGGTTAAACAACAGTTAATAATGGTCTAATAGTAGGGAATAATAATTAACAGTAATTAGCACCATGGTTGATAATGGTGTTAATCATAGGGAATAATAAGCAACAACAATGATTAAACAACTACTGGTTGGTGGTTTGATTCACATTGTTTTCCTCAGTAATGATTAACAAATGGTTGGTTGACAAGCATATTTTTCGTAGGGGTTGAAACAACCAACCAGCCAAGTATGAACCATAGTACGGTGTGCGCCCCTAATTGAGTCCGTGCTTACAACTGGCTTAGATTCGGTCCAATATCTTATGCAGGGTCGCACCTCAAATCCCCCAACATTGCTGGAGACCCACTTCCTAGGCTTGAATTTCTCTTGTTTTGAAGCAATCAGCCTGAAACCAGGGTCAAGCCTAGTTCAGTGCATTCACCCCAAGCACCCTTTGGCTAAGATCGATACAAGAGCTCTTCATAGTGCTTTTCGGTCATTCAGGTCGGCCGACTAGCGTCATTGTTGGCGAATGATTGTCACTAATCAAGGGAGAATTAGTGACCACAATAACAGGTAGTGATGGTAATGCCTTACGAGTGGAACCCCCCGTAGTCCATCATAGTCCCATGGTCGAATCCTGCGAAGAATGGGTTCCCAATGTTGTCCGAACATCCAGGGATGCGAAGTTCCTGCCCACCGCCTGTCATGGAAAGCTGGCTGAGTCCCGCCAGGCCGAGCCAAAGCCCAAGGCTCAGTCAAGCAGTGCAAAGGCCTCTCAGGCTCCTGCTGGCCGTCCAGTGTTGCCCATGGTAACGTACAGCATCGGACAGCCTTGACAGACCACCGGAGGATCATTGAAATCATTGAATTTGGTTGGTGGATCTGTGGCTGTTGATGGAAGATCCAACACTGAAGCCCTGCCAATATGGTAAATCACCAGCTCTTCGTGGTTGAATGGATGCTCCGTGGTTCGTGAACAGCTGGATCTACCATTACCCACCTATCAGCGCACAGAAACACCACATAAAGAGCAAGTAGCAGAGCAGAAAGTTTGGAGGATAGGCCGATGGCCTGTCCGATGTTTGAACCCCCGCAGTGGCCAGGCCAAACCCAAGGCCAAAGCGAAGGCCAAGGCGAAGGCCGTGGACTTGGATTGGTTTGGACTCCCCTGGACCGGTTGAGAAGTTGGTGAATGGTGGGTTTTTCAAGGTCAATCCTGGCAAGTAGCGGTCCATAAGCTGGGAGATGTTTTTTGCTGAACTTGGTTACTTGATAATGTTCCAGAATGGTGAAGCTTCATTGAGTTGCATCTTCCGGAATCCGCTGGCTGACAACGGTTCATGGCCACTTGACTAATGCCATTGAGAGAGAAAGGTAGAGGATGCAATGGCCAGAAGCCTGTAAATACTTAATACCGATGTTTTTTGTTGTTTATTGTCGAAGATCTAGAAAATCACAGCCCACGGGCCGCCCTTCCGGTGATATGCCAACGGTTTCATTTGACGACATGTTGATTCCACGCAGGAAAATTCGGAAGGATGGCTCTACCAGAGACTGGGTAACAGCTGTAGGTGAATCATGATCCCTGCGAGCTCACCATCCTTCAAATCCTCGGAGAGACGATGATCATGCCAAAAAAAGGGCTGCCGACCATGAGGTAGGACACATGCATTGCAATGAACAGGATGGTGCGTGTGATTCATAATGGTTACAAGGTGGGCCCCCTTGGTTAGCTAACTTGGGTTATAACTAGGGTAACTACCAGTTATGGTAGTTCTCACTATACTTAAATGGCTTATTAATCAACTTATATCTAGGGGGGGCCCACCTTGTAATGCCAATAATTAATGTATTGAAGAAGCTGGCAGATCATAGGGGAAATTGACCCACAGCAATGACCAATAATGGGATCTTCAATGTACTGGATTGGTTATGGTCGGTGAATGTTTCTTTTTTTCTTAGGAATGAACTTGTGTGTTTTACCGTGATTTATGTTAGTTTCGTGTTTTCCATTTATTTCTCAGAAGGGACCATGCACAAACTCTAACGATGAATCCAGGAAGCCAAGGTTTTCTGAACTGAGTTGTTTGCTGTTGAGCCATAATCGCGGCAGTCAACCCGTTGGCCAAGCAGCAGTCAATGGGACCCCTTGCAACGGCTCGATAGATTGTATTTTGAGGCCAAAGCCTGTTTATCCCAACCTCTTCGACATACATTTTTGCACATGTCACATTTGACATGTACATACAGACATACAATATTTGAATTATATACAAGCATGACATACATACATGCGAATCTGCGTGTGCAAATTGCAGGACATATGCATGGAGACTCGCATGCGGCCTCGTTGAGCTGCAATCTCGCTGGTCTTCTCCCAGGTCACCATCGGCAAGCGAAAGGCCTAGCGGCCTAACCACCATGCAGCTGGAGAGAAAAGGGCCATGCCACCGGGCGTGGTGCGGTGCGTCATGTGGTGCCCCAGGGGGTTTGTAGGATCTTGTTGGTCAATTCAATGGTTGATATATTGAAAAATTGGTTGATAATGGTTGATAAATGGTCAATTTGATACAATGCTTGATTGATGGTTTTGTTGAAAAAACGGAATGCAAGTGGATTTGTCGGTACCACCAATCCCAGGTCCGGATATCCACAGCTGGTACTGTTGTCTTCGCCAACTGCTTGGAAGACCCTCCCAGGTTACCCGGATGAATGAATAGATTTATTGAGGCTGGCTTATATATGGTTTTATATGGTTACTGTGAAATAAGTCATAGCCTGAGAAAGCCAGCTTTGACTGCGTTTCGTTTAGATCTCAGATAATCATTTATCAATATGTCACTGAGGACTGGTAATGGTTTTGTGTTCCCATGAGCTATTCCTGAGAGAGCGTCTTGCTCGGTGGCCAGGCAAGGAAAGGGTGTAGCAGAGCCGATATCCCCTCACCGCTGGACACAGCACATGCTTTACATAGTTATGTATCAGGAATCAGGATTCACCCACGCCTTCCAATGGAACCACACAGATCTGTGTGTCCATCACCTTTGCATGGTAGCTTACAGCCTACAAACAATTCAGGGAGGAGCCAGGGCTGTTGCTGTTGCTGTTGCTGGCTTTTCTGTGTTGCGGGTTGCGGGTTGGGGGTTGGGGTTTTTTGCTGCTGCTGCTGCTGCTGCTGCTGCTGCTGGTGGTGTTGTTGTTGTTGTTGTTGTTGTTGTTGTTGCTGCTGTTGCTGCTGTTGCTGCTGTTCTCGTTTGCGCTGTTGATCTATTGTTCTTGTCGTTCATCCTGCCGGTGCATCCCTCCCTTGGCTGAACCATGACCCAACTCAGCTGGCTCCACATCCAAGCAGCTGGGGCGGAACTCCCAGGTGGCTTGGTGCTGGGAGACCTTTTGGCGCACCGGGGCGACGATGAGGCGGCGATCAGCTGGTCATGGTTTACAAATAGATTTACTCACCTAGTGGTCAACAGATGTGGGATGATGCAGGTTTATTGAGATGATTCGTTGACGTTTGATGGTAAACAATGGTTCGTTGACGGCTCATGAGGGTTACATGCCCCATGGATCTCCATGGTTTCAGGCTTCCCAAGTTGAGGTGATGCACCCTTGATGCTGCGCAGCTGTGCTAGGTGCCTTTGCTCGACTTGGAGTTGGGGCCTTGGGACAGCCCATGACAGTCCAAGTTGGGGTGTGCTGCGAGTTGGTGAATCACTGGGTCTTTCTGTGCCGTGTGGATCCGTGTGGATTGCTGACTGTGTTGTCATTTTGCATCTCTTTGTTGCATCCTCTCTGTTTTTTGTTCTGGATGTTTGGTGCGGGAGCCACAAAAAATTGGTTGGTTGGTTGGTTGGTTGTGCATTCGTTGACGATGTACCTAAACTTCGCGAATGGGGCCCAAACACGGATCGACACCCAGCTGCTGATGGCGAACCCGTGGCTGGTGGGCAACTTGTGTGGCTCACCATGCAGGTTGAGGCGTTGCGGCTTGAACTCTGACGGCATCCTGGGCCTTTGGCAACAGGCGCTGTGCAAGCCATCGCAGGGACCTCACGTTGGAACATGGTAACCCAAGGATTACCCCGTTACGGGCGGCCCCCGGCTACACAGAGCTGGGTTTAAGCCTAGGATGAGTTCATAGGTAATGAATGTCAACCCTGAACTCATCTATGGCGCCCCTCAGTTGAAACTTGATGAATAAACCACTTGACTACAGCACTAAGAAACCAATGTTTTTTCGGGTGCTCCTCCAGTTTTAAGGGATTACCCATGATTATCCAGTGTTTTAGATTCATCAGGCTTAGCATGATGATGAGAAAGAATCACCTCATGATACTCTGGGCCTATGACAGGATATCATTCACCATGCTTGCCCCATGGATCCAACTACAAACTAAGTTGGTTATAGCCAGCACATGTGGATGCACAGCAAGCCCATGGGTCAGGTGCTGCCGGATCGTGCTCGGGT
Source organism: Symbiodinium kawagutii (assembly GCA_009767595.1). Classification (NCBI taxonomy): domain Eukaryota; class Dinophyceae; order Suessiales; family Symbiodiniaceae; genus Symbiodinium; species Symbiodinium kawagutii. The sequence goes on along the minus strand of VSDK01002138.1, from coordinate 905,788 downwards.
GAGAAGGCTGCAGCCTGGGCAGGCAACCATCATTGTTGACTAACAATACTAACAACAGTGATGATTAGTATTGTTAGTATTGTCAGTCAACAACTATTTTCAGCTGTACTAACAACTATTTTAGTTAGACAATGCTAACAATACTAGTCAACAATATTATTGATGATAAGAATGATGATAAGAAAAATTGCCCAACTGTTGACTGGCTGGTGGATTCAAACATTTTCTATTTTCGCTTAATGTTGCCAAATGAATGAAGGGTTGACTAATGTTTTTCATAGGGGTTGAAGCCATTAACCGGTTGATTATTAGCATTCTAGGTTTATTATATATATAGCCTGTTCAATCAAGGGGTGAGGAGTTGTCCTTCATAAAATTTTGGATCATTCCGCGCGGTGCCCAAGTCGTGACATTCCCATGTTCGAGGCCAATGGTCCGGGAACTAGGAAAATATGGAACAAGGGTTTCAAGTTCCAAATGATGACCAAATAACTACCTCTTTTGGTTCAGAAATAATTAGAGATTCAAAACCATCTTGACATAAAGACAACATCAATGGAACAACCAGCGGCTGTATCAACTTGCAATACTTGAATGAGCCAACTAGACCAATCAGGCCAAACATGGCCATAGGCTTACAGCCACCAAAGGGGGCTACACAGATGGTCAGTGAACCGATCGGCTAAGAGGAACCGTTCTTGTGCTAGTTTCAACACATGTTTGCAAACAAGAGAGCCAGTCATAATTATCAAATGATATAGGTTTTTTTATAAACAGACATGATTACACGCAATAAAAGGCAGCAATATATCATAGCATCAACCGGCAAACTGCTACTCATAAGTGTAGTTTAGAATGGGTTACTGATGCTTGCGCCATCATCAGCCACCATCAACCATGAGTAGCCATGAAGCCAATAGTTGCATTGCTGATCATTTTGTTCCGTGGGCTATTGCTTGTTTAGCTGAACATATTCTTACCTTCATTGCTCATGATTGAAGATTCAAGATTCACTGCTGCTACCCATCAGTTACCATCACGAACCATAGCTGGCCTCAGCCAGCAATTGACCCGGTGTTCTCAAAGGTTTGTTTCCCCATCCCTCCCTGCATCATCGCTCAGTGTGATTCGGCTGGTTTTTATGTGAGCCCAAAATTGGATTGAGACAGTGCGCTGCAGCACTCGTCGGGGTGCGAATGGCACAAGCAGCGAAAGTGAAAGTTAAGTGATTTGCTTATTGTTTGGCTGGTTGAGAGTTGAGACCAAGAAGTGGTTGTTTGTATATGCGTCTCTGGTTGTATCTTTGCTTATGCAGATTCATGGATACGTAGATGGTTAGATAGCTAGCTGGATAGATGGCTAGGCATAGACAGATGCGTAGATATACAGAAATTTCATGTACACACACATATATGTATATATATATATATATCTGGTTGATGGTTTCAAACATTTTTTATTTTCCCTAGTAATTATTCACAAATGGTTGGTTGACTGATATTTTTCATAGGGGTGGGTGGTTCAACCACGAGCCAGATATGTTTCTGTTTTGTGTGTGTGCGCGCGCGTTTGGATGTAGTGGTTGCACCACCAAGCAGTACTGGCGGTCGGCGCAGGCTCCACCTTGCAGAGAACAACCTGGATGCAGCGACGGTGCAGGTGCTGGCGGGACAACTGACACGGGAGCGGATGGAGTCGGTTGAATATGTGGACACTGGCCTAGATCCTAATGGTTGGTGAATGGTACTAGGTTCATGGTTGGTTAATAATGGTGAAGTTAGATTTAATAATTAGTAACTTCATAACTTGCCGAACAGTGGCTAGTAATCGCTGACATTTTTGGACTTGGGGAAGGTAAACAATGATTATTATTGCTAATCCATGGCTGGATAGTGTTTAGCCAGTGGTTATTTGACAATGCTTGATACTTATCCCCCTGAGTGGTGCCAATGCGGATAGGAAGTTGCTTTGAGTCTTCCAAGTGACAACCCTAAGATTGGTCCCCAAATGCCTTGGGGAACACAAACTCATCATTTATGTGGCCGAAACTGGTGGCATGTCGAAGAACATCCAATTTCATGATCAGTTAATGCACGGAAGGTACTCCAGTACTCCAATCTTTCAACAAGGGCACCTGGTTTCGAGTGGGGCAGTTTGAAAAGCTTCTGGTTGAACAATACTGGAAACTGAGGGGAGATTGGAGATTTCCACGGGGAAGAGCCATCATACTGAAGCATGATGGTGATCTATGAAGCCTTGCCCTTTTTGTGCAATCCCTAGGTATTACGAACCGATACCAACATACTCCGCTGCACGTGGTGGCGATCAGCAGTTCGCCGCTGTGTCAGGCAATGCTGGACATTGCCAGGGATATGGGCGGCGCGTCGTTTCTGCAAGAGTATCTTGGCTGCGTAAAGCGAGCCTAGGCGTCCTCAAAAGCTGGCTTGGCCCATGGTGCAACCGCAGGAATGACCCTCTTTTTGTGCTGAATGATAAACCCTTCGGACGCCCTAGGAACAAAAAAAATGGCTAATGATGAGGTGAATGATGGCTGACACAGCCATGATGCTTAAAAACGATTCATTTCATGGTATCGAGTCCGATCACCTTCTCAGGCTACAGCTCCTTCCCAATCCCTGCGGCAATCCCTACGGCCATGGCCCGGAACGCTCAGATTGGAAGATGGAGACGACGTTTGGTGGTTCGTTCACTGAACTTACGAGATCTACCGCAAAATGCACGAGATCTACCGAAATATCAGCATATTAGACTTGGAATCGTGTGATTTTTTGACATGCAAACGACGTTTGAGCATGTATTTGTTGTTGATTGTTTATTGGCAGTAGTCCCGGGTGTCCTGGGTAATGATGATGGTTCTTAACTTACTGTTTCGCAAAAGTTGAGTAGGCTGAATGTTGATGAATACTGGCGTCAACAATGGGTTATATATCAGCCTGCAAAAATGTGTGTTAATCATTAGGTTTGATATGCAAACACTGACCTCGGGTCTCAGCAACAGTGGCGCACACGAACAGGTTGTTGATTGTCATCCCCCGTCATCCTCAAGAACCAATTGAAAAGCTTAACCAAGCACTAATCAATCCTGCTCACCATGAATTGATCGAATCGTGAACATGCATAAACCACTACGTTTCAATACTCAGCACTCAGAATCATGAAGCCTATCAGAGCATTCTAAACCATAGCAGCCAAGGCATTAATGTCAACCCCGAATGCATCTGGATTAATGACTCATAGGTTTTGGACGACCTCCTTGGAAATCAACAATAGTTAATGTCCTATTGATCAATAGTTAATGTCAACGTCTATCAATGGGCTTCATTAATCAACAACAACTATGAATCAACAACAATTAACGTTACTTTACCATTTACTATTATAGTTATTGACCTATTGCGAGGCTGAATTTCCTATTTATCAACACTATTCAACCTTGCAATGGTAAACGTCACCCACGACCCGGGGGGTTAGCTTCCAGGGTTGGCCTCATCCATTGCAAGCCTTTGCACCCGGGGCCCCAAGGGCGAATGCGGCGAACGCTACGCGCTGTTCCAAGGTGTGGACGTGGCGTCACGGCTCTTCCAGCACATGGCGCCGTGGTGCCTGGGTGAAGCAATGGTGAACGGGGATGAGTTGAACAATGATGAGTGGTCAATGATGATATGATCATGATTTATCATGATATTGTCATGGTTAACAATGATATCATTGTCATGATGAATAATGATATGGTTAATGTGTTCAGCGATGGTTAATGACTGGTTGATGGTGTCAAACATGTTTTATTTTCCCTAGTAATTATTAACAACTGGTTGGTTGACTAATATGTTTCAAAAGGTTGATCAACCACCAACCAGATGATCAATGATCATGATGATATGTTAAACTAGCATTTTTTAATCAACAATGGTTTGCAATGAGTTTGCAATAGTGGTGAATTACATCGTTAAGAATGATATGATCATGATGATATGACAAGTAATGATGAACAATATGATGATCAACACTGGTATAGAAAGAGATTATATCAAGATGCTGCATGCGACAAATGATCAATGATGACACTAGACATATATAACATGGTGATCAATGATGATACTATATATGAAACATGGTGATCAATGATGATACTATATCTATATATATGTGTGTGTAACATGATCATCAATGATAATAAAGATGATGCATGGGAAGGAGAACAAAAAAGATGATGTATGAAATGATAACGGGATGAAGTAGTGATGCTAATGGTGATCGATGATGTTAGTAAATGATATGAGTTAAATGATAACGACAAATAGTGGCTGATGATTGATAACAGGATGGTTAATGATAAAGAGAGAAAGAGAAAATGGTTAATGATTCATAGCGATGGGTTAGGATTGCATTTTGGATATGTGATAATGATTGACAGTAATGATTGATTGTGGCGTGTGATGATTGATTGGTGGCCAATGATGAACGAACATGATAGTGATTATTAGCAATGATGATTATAACCTGCTCGCCCTCAGCCTTAGCTGAACCTTTTGGATGGCGATGGGAAAAAATATAATGGTTATTAGTATTGTAATGATGATCAATGATGGCGTATGATTAATGATGATGCTAATGATACTGATTATCAGAAAAGATGATCAATAATGGTATATATATTCGATGCTAATGCTTCATTTGATGGTGATTAACAGTTTTTAATAGCCATTAAGATGATCAAGAATGGATCTGGTTCACGATAATGATTACTGATTAATTGTACTGATTTCATAATTGTAATGATTAAGAATGGTTTACGGTCACTAATAAGGATGAATAGCTTTGGTTAACAAAAACAATGATAGCTATTAATGATAATGGTATTGATTAATGAATTAATAGCAATGGTTATTGATAATGGTTAACAGTCATTAAAACATAGCATAATGATGAAATAAATGTGATGCTTGTGCATGCCAAGAATTATGATAATGATTCTTAATCATGGGCAAGCTGGTTTAACTAGCAGCTTACAGAATAAATGGGTAAGTAATATTTCACGAACATTCAGTTGATGCCTCACCATGACACATACTGGTGAAGAATGCCAAGAACGGTGAACTTTGCATCCGCATTTGTGAGCCAGCCATACATGGGATCAATCACGAGCTATTTATGGCTCACCTGCTGGTGGATGTGACCCGTTGGCGCTCAGGAAATCCATTTGCCTTCAAAGCGCGGAGGCAGAGCTCCATTCACAGCTGACAAGCCACGCACCCTACTGTTGGAGGGGGAGGATGAAGGTTGGCATGTTGCCTGTTGTCTTGGGCTTCCATGTTAGTTCCTTATCTTGGATTTTTTTCAGATTTCTAGGGCAATTCCATCAATAATTTTCAGCTCAATAATGGGTCCAAGATGAGGGCGAGATTTGTTGTTGCGGTTGTGTTCTTGTTTGAGGGTTCGGAGCCTTCATGTTGTCACCAAAACTTGCCCTGTTTGACTTGGTGCTGGCCAACCTCGTATCAACCACACCTCGTGAAACATTGTGAAACATTGTTTTCCATGCTTAAACCATCAGAAACCAGGGTTGGTGTATATGATCATCACTTAAGCATACTTAAACATCAACTTGCCACTCTTAACCGCTATTAACCATAATGAACCAATTTCCAGCATGATTAATTACTCTCAAGCATGATCAACCAGTATCTAGCACTACTCTCAACTATCAACTGCTTTTTTTCACTTCCACTAGCCACTTTTGACATGTTTTCGACTATGACCCAAATTAAGAATGACTCCAGCACCAAACCAGTATGATTGTAATTATCATTACTGTACTAACCATAGTCAGTCTGACAGAAGGCGATGGAAAAAAACATGACTATGATTTGCTGGCATCATCGCTGGCCACAAATGAACCAGAGAGAGACCAACCACCGTGCCAGATGTCAACTTTGACGCAGCTCATGGGCTATTTGGGCGCCGCTTGGCTGGGTTTCCGTTGCTGGTCATGGTGCTTCATGATGGGATTATGGATAGTGATGGCGCCCCATGCCTTTTCCGAAGCAATTCTCGGGAGCCCTGCCACCACTGCAGGGTCCAAAAAGTAAGGAACTCATGCCGGCCACTTTTCCAACATACTTTCAGCTTTTTCAGGTAGCAATGAAGCCCTGGCAAAAAAATGAAATGCAATGAGATTTATAGGAGTTCATGATGACCAGGCATGATTGGTTGAACATGACGAAAGAACAGATCGCCACGTCGTGTCGACAACCACGGTGTCATCATGACCCAATGCCGTCGAGTCCAGCTGTTGCCTGGCAAGGACCTGACGAATGCCGGCGGGAACCTCAGGAGTTTTGGAAAAAAGCTGCAACTGTCACCCCAGAATTGGGGAAAAGACAGCTGACTATTACTGGCATATAGCTATGGTTGCGGCTGTATGCAGCTTTTGCTGATTGTAACTACCATAATTGGGTACAGCACCAGTGGGTCACAACTACTTGTAACTGTGCTCAGTTGTTAGGATCATCCATGTCCCGGCCGGCTTTGCTTCCCCTTCTGCTTCGCTGGTCCAAACAGAATCAGACCCAGTGATCGTTTAACTTGTGACTTCCTGCAGATCATATTTGAAGTGAAAGTTTGCCGCCCGGTTTTAGGATGAATCTCATCACTTCCATCCCTTTGTCAGACTTGGTCCCAAGAAATGTAGGGATTCCCCACCAGGTATCCTAAGTGGTGGGAGTGGCACCGACCTGGCTGAGGCCAGGTACATGAGGAGCTGGAAGCTGAGCATGGTGACAGCGGATAACCATGGTCACCTGGTTGGTGGCCTCAAGATGATGAGTTTCAACCATGGGAGACCCATGTCAATTAACCCTTGGTTTTAACTATGGGAGACTGGGAGATCATGATTATTTATATGATTTTTGAATATTTTGGGTTAAATGACATGTTTCAACCATAGTAAACGAGATGATGGCTTCAAATGGCCTTGTGCTTATGCCTTTGGGATGGGGAACCTTGCAAGCCAAGCGCGTACGAACGGCTGAACCCTGGAGATTCCCTTGGATCATTCTTGGTGGCTCCGCTTGGGTGTCCCCACCTGCTCGCTGAACAGCCTGCACTTTCAGCTGGGCCAGGGAGGTGGTGCTACAATGCAGCTCTTGAGAGATCCAATATAAATTAAGCTTTGGTGAACCAACATGGCAGTGGAAAATCCACCATAAATGGATGATTTCCCAGGGTTTTCTTAACAAAAGGGTGGATTTTCTATGCCGTATTAGTTTGCCAGAGGGTAACCCAATTTGTCAAATTTGATGGTAAAACACTGACTATTTCTGGTTGACGGCTTATTGACATGGACCATGGTAACCCATTGGGACCGCCACTCTTCAACCAGACACCGAGGGCGTCCCACGTTTGAACGGTGGCCACTGAGGTTCGTGGTGTCCTTGCAATCTCTCCACGTTTTGCCTGGAAGCCAAATCGGTTACGTACCCCTGGCAAGCTGAGGTGGAAGCCAAAGATCAGCATGTGCTATGGGTTGCTATAGATGCTGGATTTTCCATCTCGCGGTTGGTTTACCAGCGTGTCGATGGAAAGGCATGAAATGCGCTAGATAAATGGGTTGAGCTGAGGTAGCAGAACTGAACTGCCCCATGTGCTTTCATCCAGGTTGCATTTCCAAGGCCAAATCAATGGAGTTTGCTGAAAGATGCTTTGGCTGCAGCCATTGCACCACCTTTGTCCGGAGCCCCAGGACAAGGCGAGACTGGATAACGCTGGTCACAAGATGTGCGTTGATGGTTGGATTATGATGACTGCTCGTTCTTGTTGATACTCATTTTTGCAGCACTCAAAAAATAGTAGGTTAGCAATTCAGCATGGTCATGTGATACTTATTCAACTGGTAGCTGGTTGGTAGTTAATACAATGAATCCCATGATTGCAATCTCACTCTGCTGGATGAACGGGCCAAACTCACCATGGAGACCCCACTGCCGCAACGATGGGGAGAGGTGCTTGAAAACTCCGCATCGATCCATGCAGTCACCAAGACTGTTTGTTGGTTAATAATTGTTGGTCAATAATTGTTGGCTAATAGTAGAAGTCGTGATCGTTAGTTGATTTGCTTCTAGGAAGGAGATGAGGAGAGAATGACTAATAGCAAATAATGGTCATCAACTACGCTCATAGTCAGCAAATGGGTCTTTTTTTGTCGGTGATTCCCTTGAGATGATGGCTGGCAACTGGCCATACCTGGATGCTTCTAATTGAGCCAACTAAGGACAAACAGTTGCAGTGAGAATTTTCAGATCTCGGAGGGACAAAATGAACACGGCCATCAGGAGACTTACCTTCTGGTAGTGGAACATAGCGAGGGATCAGCATGTGTAGATTGCTCAGCAATTGCATTGTGATTTTCCATTGGTATGAGTTCAATGTCCGGAGTGTAACATAGTGTAACTGTGTAGGCCATACGAATACAGTAATGATTAACTATGATTTGTTATAGAGTATCAATCATTGACCATATAACTAGGAACTACCTGATTAACCATAGTGATTAGCCATTAGCCTTAGCCTTAATCATCCATTCGGTAATTGAAAACCAAATTAGCCTTATCCTTATGACCATATTGATGAGCCATTGCCGGATTAAGGCTTTGATCACTGCATGGTATGCTGTTTGCACCCAGGCAGCTGACGAGAAACATCAGGCAGCGCAGGGGGAGAACGGCCTGTGGAGTGCGGATATTTGTATTGAGCTGGTTGGTGAGAATGCTGAATAACCAGTAGCAGCATCTAGCAGCTCAATCTGTGATTAGGATGTTTTTCATTGTGATGATTAATGAGAGTGTTCAAGAATGGTTATGCAAAATACAGTTTTTTACTGGTTGGACACGTAAAAGGTTGATGAACAAGGTGATTTTGCCTAATTCGTGCGGGCGGGTCATGTGACAGATCCGCTTGAAACGACAGGGAATGTACGAGTGCCTTTCTTATGAAATATGTTTATTTAGTTGGTGGTTTTGACCATTTTCATTTTCCTCAAGATTTGAGATCTTTGGTTGATTACTTACTGTAACTCACCTAACCCGACTCAATCAATCTGATCTGAGCCAGTTCAAAAAGAACCCATCCAACCAACACAGCCTGACCCCGGTGCCAATATCGCAAGGTGCCAGCAATTTGGACCAGACTTGCCAAAACTCTTTCCATCCAAACTAGAAGAAACCATGAAAGGCCTAGATCGAGTTCATAAGTGACTCTGCAATTTTGAGTGGTCCGACGGTGCGATGTAGTGCGATGGTGGAGGGTGTCAAGCGACGCGTTGTCTACACCGTTGTGTCGCTGGCAGTCTCTTGGTGCGGCGCTGGGCAGGGCGTGTGATTGACCAGTCCGACGCTACGATGCGAGGGGCTCATGCCATAGTCCATATGAGTCATATGAGACGGATTGGATACGGGATGATACGGGATCCCTTGTCTAATCACAGGGTGTAAAAAGACCTTCTGGGTCCAAACCCCTTCCGGTCCTTTCACTGAATCCAGGAAACGGGACCAGAAAGGGTGGGAAGATTTTTCATTCCGTTGTGCCATACATGGCCAGACTCTAGTTTGAAAGGCGCGCGTTTCTTAACGTTGCTGCATTTGCAAAGCCACAAAGCGGCATAGCAGTCACCATTCAGGTCAGTGTTTTGGAAGGATGGTGGCCCCAGCAATCTCGGAACCGATAGGGATTGATGGCAGTTGCAACACCGGGTCGCAATGGGCATACATAGAGCCTCGCAAGTGCTGTCACTACACAAGAAGCTTCAGATGACAAACCGATGTTGTGTGCCGCCTGTTGACAGCCAGGTTGTTGTTGCCACGTTAGTCTGTGGATTTGGTGAGAATGCGTTTCTTGGCCGGGCACATGCGGTAGCCACCTCCCCTACCTCAGTGGGAGGCTGGCGTCCTCAGCAACAAATGGGTGCTGGGAGGTGAAGGTCCCAACAAAGACTAGTTGGTTGGTTAGGTTATCTATTGATTTTATTGGATGTATGTTTATTAGATATTCAAAGATCAGTTGGCTAGTTCACTAGTTAGGTTATTTATTGATTTGATTGGACAGTCTCTTTATCGGTACAGGCATCGGGTTTTGCCGCCGCAAGACCAGTTTGGAGGGCTGGGCATAGCCAGGCTGTTCCATAGTTAGAGTTGTAGGTGCTTATAGCAGCCGCGTGGGGAAAGAAGGGGATGTGGCAGACATGTTGAACTGAAGACGTGTGTTTATCTCTCTTTTGTTGTTAGTCTTAAATTGACATTTCGAAAAATCATGAACAATATCGAACAACTAGATGACAAACAATTGTATATATATATATATACAATGGTACTTTATGATCTTCATGCTTTGTCTATACTTCACCTATGTACACGTCATATCCACAGGCTTCTTGGATGCAAACTTGCATACCAACGAGCGTGCGTTGCTTCCCTGAAACTAACTTCACGGCCCGGCAGCGCCCCTGCAAAACCCACCCGGATTCAACACCCTTACTGGTGCCATGAACTGAAGCGGAACTGGGCAGTGCCAAAATTTCAGCTTGGCCCAAATGGACATGCTTTTCATCAGAGATCCAGCGAAACCTCGGAGTTTAAGACTCAAGTAGCAGGTGATCTATCAGACAGGGAGGTATCTCTCATTACTTCGGTCGAGTAGTAGGTCTTGTTGGTGCCGGTGGCTGACTGAGGCAGTTGAAACAGCAGCGCTATGCATTCCTGGGCCTTGATCCTTGGCTGGCTATGGCTGGGCGGTTTTCCACCATCAACGTTGGTGATCATTTGCAGTAGCCATCATGAGCACTAGCTGTCATTGGCCAGGTGGCTATGGGTCAATATTAACCAACCAACGTTCATGGGGAATTTCCACCAACAATGATAGGGAAAGCAATGGTTAACAGGGGGGAACCAGGGGTACGGGGTTTTGACCCACTGCCAGGTAATCATATGTTTGGCCATGATTAGCTAAAACTGGCAGCCGTCATTAGTCATCATCAGCATTAGCATTGTATCTTGTAGCCTGGTTGTATTTGAGATCATTTGAACGTGCCATCGTTGGAATGTCTCGACTGGGGATTATTGGGAAGCATTTTCAGATTCAGTCCAAGCACATCGTGCAAAGCATTGTGAAGACCTTGGCACCTCTCCACTTGATGAACGTATAACGTACAAACTTCTATGTGACACATCTGCTTTGCATTGCACATCGTTGCTGTGGCTTAGGTCGCTGGCCTTAGCCCCGTCATTGTGCACACTCCCAATTCAGGAGTCGGGGTTCGTCTGCCGGGCTTGGGATGAACTTGCCAGGGGCCCCCGCATCCCGTCATGGCTAACGCCGGTGTTGCAAGCGCAGCGAGGAGTGCAACATCACGCGCCCCTTCGGTGGAAAGTGGTGGCTATCGCCCTGGTGACTCGATTTTTCATCGAGTCTACGGCGATCCTGTGAAAAGAACCCTACACACGCAAATTTTCTATGAATGGCTGCTGAAGAGCTGGTGAGCGATCTTATATTCATCACTATGCATGGAGAATAGCTAGTGGTTTCTCACTAAATATGGTATGTCTGCAATGTGCAGCATGACCATCATGGATCATAAATCATGTGCATTGCCGCTTTGTTTGACCTTTCGGTTCTAGATCTCAGATTGCTGTTAACCAACATTAGCCATGGTTGTTCATCATGGTTCGCACTCTGCTTCCACACGACTGAGATCACATCAACGGCTGCATATGGCGTCACCTATCCATGGCATCAATTCCCCTTGACGCTCGGCAGGGGAGAAGAGCATCTTGCATGGCTTAACTCTGCAGCGGTTCGCTTTTTTACATGAGGAGGGCATGATGCAGAACAAGGAGATCTAGCCTTTCCTCAAAGCGAGGGACCCCCCAAATCATCCCAAATAGTTTGTTTTAGATGATCGATGGGTGATTTTAGGGGTTCCGGAATTTCGGAAACACCCATCTGAGTCTTCATAACAACTGGTGGCGGTCACGGCCTTCTTGATTCTTGGGATGTGTGATCCGTGGAACTTGAACGTGCCACACCTTCCAGAAGTGGTTCTGCAGTCCCTAGTCTGAAAGATTTCAAGGATGTGGTCACAATTTTTTTTCTCTGAGTAGCTTACACGTTCTAACTTTGATTTTGACGGTTTGATCCAGGTTTTGAGGATCAGGTGATGAGTTTACCATAAGCCACAGGGAATGCGCCAGTTTCAGCAAGGGATGGATCAGCGCTCAGGGTTGATGAGAGCATCACGACGGAAATGCCACTGGGAAGCCGCTAGGGGAGCGCCGGCCTTGGGGTGTTCGTTGTGCTCATTGCTTGTGGTCAGATACATTTGGCGAGCTGGGTCAAGCACTTAATCAACCAACGTTCATGGGGGATTTCCACCAACAATTTCATAGGGAAAACAATGGTTAATAGTGGGGGAACCAGGGGTACAAGGTTTTGACCCACAGCCATTTTGGGGGGGGGTTAGTGATGAAAAATAGTAGGGCATCACAACCAACACCAATGGTGAAACGGCTATTGGTTCCTTGTTTGATTCACATGTTTCATTTCCCCAACATTTGGGATGATTGGTCGCTGGTTCGCTAATATTTGTCATGGGGTTGAAACCATCGACCAGAAAGCTATCATAGTTACTAAACCCTAACTAAGTGAGGGATAATCATGCAAGTAGCCCAAAGATTCTGAGACTACTTTGCTTTGCTGAATTCCAAGCAGGCTCAGAGCAATCCCTTGGAAGCGCTTATTCCATAGAAATTCAGGTAGCAGCCAAAGGTTAAAGTGAACACACTTCTGTACTATACCAGTGCAATTTCTTGGTTGCCTTATTTTTGGCTCATGAAATTGCTGCAGTATTACAGGCAAGCAGGGTGCATCCCAACATATTGGCCGGAGCATGCCAGAGCTTTGTTTTAAGTGCAGTTGTTCTTGCGTTCCTGGTTGTTTCCAATGTGCGTGTTTGCAGCTGCGGTTCTCTCAAGGGCGTACGTCTCAGATATGATAGTCCGAACTCTGACAAGGGTACATTTTGATCCATTCCGCGGGGACATGTCATGATGCGGGTAGTCCAGCAGGGTCCCGGCCATTACCAAGGTTCCAGCGTCGCTGGGTCAATGTTGTGGTCGTTGCAATGCTGACTTTGCTTCTCTGGATTTGCTACATGGCTAAGCTTCAAGAGGCAGTCTGCAACTCTGCTTCCCAAAGGGTTCTTGATTTCGCTGCTGACGCCCTGCTTCAGATTCTCCTTGTTTCATCGCAAGTTTCATCGACTTCGCGGGCCATCGTTGGGCATAGTGTAAGTATTACAGCGGATCTCCGCCGTTTGTGACACTTTTGTGACCTTGGCACTTCAGGTTTCTTCAAGCCACATCCACCTTCTATCTGCGCATATGATGCGAAGTGTTGCATTTTTGGGAACCTTGGACATGGAATAGCTGGAAATGGGCACTGCATGGGCATGGGCATGGGCATGGGCATTGGCATGCGTGCTGGGCTAAGGATGTGGATGGTGATGATGGTGTATCAAGTTTTCGAGGTGGGGAAAGGTATGCAAAGAGCAAAGTTGCCCGGTTACGATACCGTGAAGGACCGCCATTGCGCAGTGGCAGGATGGAAGACGGAGCACAGATCAGTGACGGTTTTTTCCATGATATGTTTGATTATATAGAAAATGCAGAAAAAGCTATAGTGAGAATGAACAATCTGTCAGCTCATTGGTTGGTTTGAGATCTTTGGCACAAGGACTGCTTGTAGCATTTTTCTGCGAGAAAACAGCCCTATGCGTTGTGAGGAAATTCTGTGTGGAACAGTTGTGAGATCCCCATCACCAGCGTTTCAACGCTTTCAAGCTCAGCAAGCTTAATAAAGGTGTAAATATAGATAATTAGATAAATCAATTAAGATATTCATATATATATGTGTGTGTGTAATTTGTTTATATCTATTCATCTATGGTTCTTTTGTTTTAATCTTACTATCTTGTCAATGCACCTGCGTATCTACAGTATATATACAATATTTTCCAATATAGGTATGGACGATATCAAACCCATTCCAAATATATTCAGAATACTGCTGACAGCTTTCGGGAGAAACTCTTGCACGACACTGGCGTGAGACACTCGTGATGCAGCACTCTTTCAGAACACCTTTTCTCAGGACACTCGTTATGACTCTACGAGGTGGGCCCCCCCTAGTTATAAGTTGATTAATAAGCCATTTAAGTATAGCTATAACTACCATAACTGCTAGTTACCCTAGTTATAACCCAAGTTAACCAAGGGGGCCCACTTTGTAGATGCTACAGCATTTCCAAATTCGACAACGCTTAACGCTGTCAGATGCGCAAATTGGATACATTAGCGCATGAAGGCGAAGAGGATCAATGTGGCTGCAACGCAATTGCGATAATGTTTGGCGTAGAACAAGGAAAACTGAGTAAAAGTAGATCCATATTTGGTTCACCCACAGTTGCCTTATCGTAAATGGCTTGCGATCTATCTCGAGTATGGGGGGTTTATTGATATGCATCCAACATTGGTAGTGGTTAGTCCTCCCGGCACATTTTGCAGAATTTTTGATTCTGAGAGCCGTTTGCAATTGTTGTTTGAGATCAGTTTGTTCCTGATGTTGAATTGCGCATCCTGTTGGCAGATACTGCATATACGGCATATTTACTAACATTCATCCATCAAATGACCCAGGTTTGGTTAAAATATACCGGAATATACAATACATGGAAATACAATACATGGAGTGTTTGGGGTTGGCAGTGATGGGGTTGTGTTGCAGGGCCTTGTGATAACGCAGAAAGGGACATGTGCCCCACAGAATCTTTCAGGTGGTGATTTGGGATTGTATCAAGATCAATTCCAGTCCTGAGAAATGCTTGAGGGATGGTTTGCCTGTCCGAAATGATGATTGCTCCAGGGAACTTATATATTTATATATATAGATTGTAGGTGGTTTACCTATAGAACTGCATGACTTTACTTCACCTAAGGGTTGTGAGTCGTGTCGTTTCTGGCTTCAGGGTTTCCTTTCCGACCGCGTATATTGTCCAGCATTTAGCAACTAATCAGTAAGCAGATGATCTTGCGCAACCATGCTGCGTGTTGATAGTGATGATTTCTCGTGATGTTGCAGTAGTCAATCATGATGAATGACTGCTTTCACTGACTGTAACAGTCACTACTAGTGAGAATGTTTTTGATGAGCAGACGAGAAGTAATCTAACTGTAAAACGGTTACCTTTTGATTCTGATATGTTAAACGAGTACTGGAGTGTGGTTTTCAATCATATTTTGTTAATATATAACCATCATTGCAAAACCATCAAGAACCAATTACAACAATTCTGGTCAAACACATCACAACGGTTGGCTCAAGAAAGTACCTCCGGGAAAACCTCTACCTTTGTCTCACATGTTATGCCTTTATCATCATGGCCCCTTGCAAAGGACAAACCACGTACAGTCCCAAACGAGTCCAAAACCAGTATTGAACGACTAGGCCAGACAAAGAGGATCAAAGGGGGGCACAAAATCTGGAACACAAATAGCTCCAGTTGAGAAATTGTTTCGGCTGCCTCTTGTTGCCCCCAACACTCATGCTTCTTCTTTACAAGACAATGATATAGCGAGTCTCATTTCAGATACGCTGTGCGTCTGAACGAGATGGTTGGGCACACATGGTTTCTTGACTCAACGAGTTTCAAAAACGATTCTACGAATTACAGTATTTTATTCGAACAGCAAATGAGTGAGCCGCTCATATATAGTTGTTCTTTAGTGAGATTTAGTGAGCATTTTTGCGGCATCTCTCATTGGGTTGGTTGATGGGAGCAGCTACGTTGGAAACCCGGCTGTTTCAACCATCAATTCTGGTTGGGTTTCGATTGGTTTCCATTGGTTTCCATAGGTTTCCATAGGTTTCCAAAGGTCAATTCTCCACCAATCCGATGAATCGACTCGTTCCATGGCAGGACTTGACTCTTTGCGCAGCCTTGGGGATGGAGGCGGTGGTCCTTGGCTGGACCATCGCAGTCTTCCAGTGCCGCATGAGCACGCTGCCCGCGGGCTGCAGACCCCGGGCCCCAGCCACTCCGTGGGCCCTGTTGAGTTTGGGGTGACTTTGGCCCATCCTGAAATGCTCGTAAATTTCCTGAAGGATCCTGAAGGTGCGGTTGTTACATGAAAATCCGAGGGTTCAAATAACCACAACTTTCCTGAAATTTCCAAGCACCACCAACTCATTCCAAGCATTGGTGAGCTATTTAGATTTGAGCATCGCACAGCTTTCCTGAAATGGCCCCTCGCCGAATTGCTCAGTTGTGAAAGTGTCTATTTCGTTGAAGCGCGCGCAGTTGCGCGCTTAAATGTTAGCGACCAATGTCGTGCAGAATTTGGGGAAAGCGTGTGTCATATTTTTCGGGAGTCAATCATCGTATTGTTTCCGGCTGCTCATGATGGTGAATACCCTGCATTAAAATAACACCATAAACAATAACAATAATAACAATAGGGCGTTATCCTAATAAGATCTAATAGCAACATTCTAAGAATGATCATTCTTCTAGACCACCAAAGAAAATGGGTGGGGCAGACCTCGCAGTTGCTGAAGTTTCGCTCGCTTCGCTGCCATCGCGGCCCAGGCAGGTCTCCAAGAGCAAACTGCCATGTCTCAGTCGTGCCTGGGTACCTTGGAGCTGCACCGGTTCCACCATGCCGTGTGAACGATGCACTGAGGCTGGCTGCCTGTCATGTTTTTAAAGTGGGGTAAATTCATAGGGGAAATGGTTAGTTATGGTCAATAGTATGGGATCATTACCAGCAATACTGATGAAAATATTGGTTTGTGGTTTGAAAAGTTTGCGGTTGCTTAAACAGCATGGCTTTTTTGGGATGGCGAAACTAACACACCAAGCAGTTGCGTGTCGGACGAAGAGATCAGAGTCGAGATTGATGCAGCTCAAGTCTCAAGCTGTCAGAGTTTGAGTTGGTTGGTTCTGTGGCTGGGATTGCGTATCTTGGAACTGAGGCGCCGGTCCGCCGGTAACCAGCAATGGAGATTCTCAACAATCACTGGGTGCAATTTGTATGGCACTACAACTGTAACATTGGTAATAATAGATCCATAAAGCACAAAAATGATGATAATATGTGCATAAAGCATTTTTGAATAGCAATAACGATAGTATATTTTTCAAGCAATTATTCATCCACTGTCCGTAAACGCTCCTTGGAATATACGCCTATTCTGCGGATATGCATTGTATCCAAACATTGGGTCCAGCAAAGCTCTAAATTCTAAGAGCCATTATATAATGATGGTTGATAACAGGGGATAAGAGGAGATTTACTGCACATGGTGGTGAAACAACTGCTGGCTGGTGGATTCAAACATTTGT
Source organism: Symbiodinium kawagutii (assembly GCA_009767595.1). Classification (NCBI taxonomy): domain Eukaryota; class Dinophyceae; order Suessiales; family Symbiodiniaceae; genus Symbiodinium; species Symbiodinium kawagutii. Next base: position 888,321 of record VSDK01002138.1, on the reverse strand, counting down.
TGATTTTCCTCAACATTTGGGATGATCGGTTGATGCACTCAAATTTGGCGGACGGCTTATGATGACCCACCCAGCTTACTGTGAGATCATCTGATTTGGATGTGCAACTCAGTACGGACGCAAACATAGGTGTAGTTCTGTTGCACAGCCCGGTCCAAGCAGCGTGACAAGGTCTACCTCATGCCACCTAGCTGCAAATGTGGATCAAAAGCGCTGAGGTTGAAGGCACAACCACCATAAATTGCGATTTGATCGCGAGGTAAAGAATGTAAAGAGTCCAGGAATTGATGATTTCTGGCCAGGTAAAGATACATGGATCAATGATGACAAACGTGGCGTTGGAGGCAATTCGTCTCTGCAGACTTCGGGCAATGAAAAGCGCCTGCGTGTGACACAACACCTCGCAAGCCAGACATCGGCTGAGGTCGTTGTCGCTGGTCGCCAATGCGTTGGTGAATGTGGCTCGCTTTCAGAAATGGCACATGGAATCAATGGATATCAATGGTTGATCACAGTATAGGCATCCTGTTTCAACAGATGCTTCCCCAAGAGTTTTGTTTGCTGACACTGATGGAACAGGATCAACCCACATCCTTTGCTCCTGCCTTTGCTAATCATGTTGACGGGATGCTACCAGGCCTTGCCATCCTGTTTTCAGGTAGGGTGGATGATGTTGACGTAAAGCGTTCCAACGCGACACAGTGTGGCACCTCCCAGGCGATTCGACGAAGCGTGGATACTGTGTGGGCACGCTTGGTGAATGCATTGTGACTTGGACCAAGGATTTTTTTTGCTTGGTGGTTTGAGTATGTGTGATTGACATCTTTATTTTCCCAAATGTATTCACAAATGGTTGTTGGGTTGACTGATGTTTTTTCATAGGGGTTGAATCCACCAACCAGTTTTGCACTGAAAAATGCGGGGAAGATGTGTGGAATTCAGAAAATGTATGCACATGTAAAGTTTCCACGGCGGGGGCGATGCATTTGGACGGTTCTCGTGTATACGCAAACGTATGTTTGTATGGATGCGCTCATACATGTCTGAAACAACACTTGCCGGAAAACAGATTGCAAAATGCAAAGCTGACGCCAATCAAACTCAGGTTTCTTGTCGCCGCTCGTCTCAAGAGTAGAAGTGGCCCAGCAGGAATGGCGTAACACCGTGAAGGATGCTTTGTGAATGTCCACACCTGCCACCAATGCTTTCCAAGGCCTTGGACTTTATAGAATGCAGCATGTAATGGCATTGAACATGTGAATCTCGCCGTTTCCTTCAACAAGGTTGCAATCGACGACCGCATTACGATGCACTATGCGGGGTATATGTCTTCAGGGTGTGACAATTGCAACATGTGCAACATTTTGCGCCACGTGTCCGTCGTCCTAGTGAAAAACCTCTGAGAGAGAGATCCCCTGGAAGTTCACGCAGATTGTTTGCCAGAGAGCAACTGTTGGAAGAGCTTCTCCCCACTGGTACCACCAATGATTTGAGAACGAATCATCGCTCGAAGTTTGGAAGTCAAACGTCCGACTTCTGGAAAGTTGAAGCAGTCAGTCAGATCAGAGAGGAGATCAAAGGTGTGCGCTGCGCACGTGACTGATGGGAACTGTGCGAAATGCGGTGTGCTTCAATAGTTTTGTGCTCTAGGATGATCCAAAAGGTAGGCTCATCGAGCTGTCGGATTCCGAGGTCACTTGGGAAAGCGATCGGCAAAAAGTGCACCATGCTGTTGCCAAACCCACATTTGCAAGTCAAAATCGTAAAAATATCACATGTTTTAGAAAATGGTGCTGTAGCGAAACGGGTGTTTACAGGCCAAAATCGCAAAAAACTAGCGGTCCCGGTCCCGCAACATTTTTTGGAAGGTCGGATCTGCAAAAAGTGCACGGCCTTGTGGCGAAACGCACGTTTGCAAGTCAAAATCTTAAAAAGCTGACAGTCGCACGACGTTTTTGGAAGACCCGCTAAAAGTGCACACCAGCAAAGAAAAACACCAACAGAGGAAAAACGCCAGAGAGAAACCCCGGCAGAGGAAAAACACCATCATCATCACCATCAATCAAGCGCGTCATCACATCATCTCAACCAAGCCTCTCTTTCTGTAGGTGCTTTATTCTGGACATTTCCGCCACGGCCTTGTGTGGTCCATTTGATAGCTGTAACATAATAATTAATAATAATAACATTGTTCAAAAATACTAGTCAGTTCTTTCATTCAAAGATCTTGTTTTTTATGCACGACACTCGTATGATTACTCAACACAAATCAACTTCAAGATCAATCAACATTAATTGCAGTTCATCCCCCGTATCGATTGGCACCTAGTGATCCACTTCGGCCTGCACCCCCATGTGGCTGGGCCCCCGTGATAGCCTCGTTTTTGCCCCAGATTTTTTTGACGATCTGGAGTGCGTACACAGCAACCTGGACCGGCAGGGAGTGACAGGGCTGGCGCTGGTAGCACAAGGGAGTCACGGAGACATGACCATGGGTCAATACCGACCATCCAAAAAAAGGTGGACAAACATCCCAACAGTTGGACTAGTTTGGTCGTGAATGTTCACCAGAGCTACAGGGCATTGACCCACAACCAAATCTAGTTGAATCACTGGCCGGTGGTTGGAAGGGAGCGGTTTCGAGCTGGGGCTATCGGCTCTGCATATCCTTGGAAAGGTGCAGTGATTTGGAGCCACCAGAACGGTGTTATACCAAACGGTGATCTGTCAACCCAGGAGCTGAGGGAAAGTCATGCTGAATGATGCTTAACATGAACTTTTGTGGAGCCCGGATTCGTTTTGTCCCAACCGGATGTTGACCCGCAAGCATGCGGCCGGTTTCAGAGCTGGAAACACTCCATGAGCTGAGGTGCTGACCATATCTGACCATGACTCAGCTGAGGTGAAGATTTGTTCGGTGTTGAACAAGGGATTGAACATCCTGCTGGTTGAAGTGAAGCGATTGAAAGGCCTCCCACGGCGGCAGACCCTTTGGGCAGCTCAAGTGCTGCGTAGCCTGGTGGCAGTTGTGGGGAAAGGCAGCTAGGTCATGACGAGGGAAGCAACCCGTAGAAACATCCTGCCACCCTAAGAATCCAAGTTCATCCAAGGTCGTCCAAGTTCATCCTGAAGCTGAGAGCGACACCTGCCAATGTAGTTCAAAAGATGCCTTTATGACCCTGTGGTGGAGTGAAAGAGAATTCTTGATTGCCTCTGAAAGTCTACACAGCTACGAAATTTGACAAGTCAGTGAGGCTGGAACTGCAGAGAGAGAGAGAGAGAGGTAGAATGCAGCTAGAATTTCGGTGCCACAGTTTCTTTGTGATCTTAGGATTTAGTTAGGTTAGCTGGCTGTTGGTTGGGAGGGAGCTGCTTGGAAGGGGCATCCTCATAGCCCCTTAAGAGGAGAGCCAGTTGGAGCTACCAGGAGTGCCCATTCACCAAATGGCAGTTGGGGAGCCAAGAAAAAGAAACCTGTTCAGAGTTCGCAGCATCAAGACAGGATTGGTATCACCATCTATAACCACTTAGTTTTTTTGGGACCTGGAAGGGTTCAGGCCGCGGATTGCCAGGGTCGCAGATCAATGTGTTTCATAGGAGTAAACTCCCCAAGCTGGAGGTGCATATATATATATATATATATATATAATATATATATATATATACATATATACAAATATGTGTGTGTGTGTGCGTTTGTATATACACATGCATGTGTGCGTTATATGTGTTTTTGTGTAATATATAATTATATGTACATATATGTGTGTGTTATATGTATATTAATTTGTTCATAGAGAGAAGGGAATTATAGATTTACTCTAACATATGTAGTTGCAGAAACCATCAGAAAGCTACACATTTTATGTGTATGTGTGTGTGTTTGAGGGCCATATTTACGCATGCACACGCACGCTGCATACGTGACACTACACTGCACCACATTGCAGTACACTTCCCCTCTCAGAGAAATCAATGGTCAATAGGGAGCCTCGCGGATAGCCAAGCAGAGGTGACCCCTGAAATGTGAAGCAATCGCCTTTGATACCCAGGTATGGAGCTGGTGATTTGTGACTTGGCCAGTTGGAAAGGAGGCATGGTGAAACGATCTGATGCGAGGTAGAGACTGGTTCCAAAATTCACAGGGTGACACGCCTGGGTAGCTTAAGGGCAATTTGAAAGGGCCTTGAGAGAGGCTTGACCAACACTTGTGAACTGCAAGTGTTGTTTCTTGACAGGCACAGTGGTCCTTTTGTCACCAAGTTCGGGCATTTCCCCATCGGTGAGCCGAGCATAGCATAGCCCTCCGGGTACTGTGCCCAAGGCGCGATTGTGGGCTTCACAACGCCTCTTGTCGAAATTGAGACCTTGAGGGTTGGCACCTTTTCTGAAGCTTTGGATCGATCTTTCCTGCAGACCCGCCTGTTTCATCCTGTTTCCAGGTTCTTCGCTTGGCTCGTTGTCCTTTTCATTCGCATCTTTCAATTGGTTTGGGAGGTGCGGCTCCAAGGCTAAGATTGAAAGATCTGTTGACGGGTTTTTACCTGTAGCTGGCGTGGCCACACGGAAAAGATTGGAACAGGCACTTTGCTTCATCAGAATCCGGACACGGAAAAATACAGTACTGTATAGGTTGGGATGGTGATGGAAAAAAATTGTATATATATATATATATTTATATCTCTCTCTCTCTAATTACTGTATAGGTTCTGCCATGTTTTGCATTTCTATTCTTGGTGAAGGATTGAAATTTGTTTCCACAATGCCTTCTCCTGCAGGAGGGCTACAATGATCCTGAGATCCGTGGACTCTTGGCCTTGGAACCGGAACGAAAAGTCCGGGATCCGTCGCCCATGCGGAGTTGTAGGTCGGGCCGGAACAGTCGATGAGTCGTAGATCGCACGGCTGGTTTCCTGGTCTTGTCCATGTCTGTCCAATAATAATAATTAGTAACAATAATAGGAATGATAACATATAACAAGAATAATCGTAATGATAATAGTAACAATTACAATAATAAACTTTTGGTAGAGGTGCCCAAGCAAAGAGCCCCTGGCACCATTCCATGTCTTTCCTACACTATAATTACATCGGGGGAAGGCTTTGACGAACGCAATGTCATTGCTGTGATAAGTTAAGAAGCTGAATCTGTTTCCAGTATGTGATGTCATTTGCACCGTGTTTCCATATGCTTTCATGTTTCTTGATTATCCTCAGCACTGTGGTGTTTTGTTTGGCTTTGATGACAGGAGAATAGATCTTGTTTTCGACGGATCTTGAGTTTGAGTCTTGAGTTTGGCAAAGCTTTATAACTGAAATGGGAGGGCCAGATGTCAGATGTGGGGTTCGGATGGTTTCGGTAGGCGGGGCTCGCTCAGGGCCACCCCAAGATTTGGCTGTCCCTGTGCCTCTTTCCGAATGTCACAATATACGTCTTTGGCTCGACAGGGCGGGCCTTGATGATTCCGCGACAATTTCAAGAATTGGTCAAATGGTGTGTGCGCCATTGGGATTTGCACATTTCGGCCTGAATGTACAGGATATGCCTGACTTCTCCCGTTTGAGCTGTGCGTAGTAGGATACTTGACTTAAAGCGAGCATGTCTGACTTAACACAAGTACACACGATGTGCCATTGCGATTTGATCCAAAACGATCCAAACAATGAAATAGTAATTATAGCGGAAAAATTAATGTTAACACCAGTGTGCCCATCGAATTGGTTGAAATGGCAAAAGCCAAAATCTGTTCTGTATTTGCTGTGCCCATCAGGGTTTGAGGATGTCGGGGTGACTTTTCACGGATGGAGTGATGTTTCCTGATCAGGCGTGCCCATGCGGGAAAGGTGATTTTCCACTGAGAGGGGAGGACTTAACCCGAGCACCGAGTAGCATCCGTTCTTGCAGCACCATTTGACATCAAATCAAATGATTCATCGTTATTGTGTTTAGATGTTTGTTGCGCGTTTTTCCGTGTAGGAGTATATACTTTCTTGCTGAAAGTTGTTTGTATATATTGAACTCATCTCGAATCTAGCCTTAGGCCTCCTGCGAGTAAAGTTTTTTCGAAGTCCCCCCCTTTTTTTCCCTTAATGAATTGTTTTTGAATTTATCTCATGCTTTCCATGTTTTCTTGTTTTTCAACTTGTGCTATCTCCAGTCGTCCTCTTCCATTTTTTCCCTTGCCTTTGTGTTTCTGGCTTCCAGTTGACCAAGAATCTTGGACACCGCAAGTACAGAACAACCGCGGCGCACGGCAAAAACTTCATTCATAGACTTTGGCACAACGTTTCTCTTACTAGTAGAGTCTTAGACAAAATCAACCGTGAAGCTGTTTAGCCGTTACGCAAAATTGCCCGCTGGTCGCATGGCGCGGTTCCCAAGCAGCATTCAGCGTCACCATTTGCTGGTCAGAAAGGTGGATTGCCCACCACCTTCCAAGCTCCAGGCTTGTCCAAACAATTTTGTAGACCGCATAGATCCGCAGGGTCGTCAGATTTAGATATGCCATTAAAACACGTCTACGCGTTTTCCATGTGCCTTCCAAATCTTCCAATTTCTCTCTCTTTCTCTCTCCTCGAATCGGTTTCTGGTCAGTGTTTTTGGTAGCATGAAGCCTCAATACTTCAACTCGGACCGCTAGCCTCAAGACCCAAGACCCTTATCACCACATAGTCCCAGAGTGATCTTCCAGCCGCGAGAGTGGCATTAAGGGGCACGGTTTCTCAGTTTGAGTCGAGGCCCGCTGTGGTTCGTCGGTGGCTGCTTCCGGCGTGTGGACTTGATACTGAACGCCATCGGCCTAGCTTTGATGTCAGGCTGACGATGGACATGTTTTGGTTCTGTTGCATACGGTCTTGTCAAGACTGGTGTGGGTAAGGTATGGTAAGGTATGCAAGTAATGTATATAATTCAATGCAAATATGATGTGATGTAATGTGATTATGCATGTATGTATGTATGTATGTATGTATGTATGTATGTATGTATGTATGTATGTATGTATGTGTGTCAGTAAGTATTACTGCATGTGTGCTTGCAAATACGATCAGATGTTTGAGGGTTTTCCATGTGTCATGTATGTCATGACTGCGTGCAGTTTATGTAATGGATGTAATGCACGTGATTTACTGTACCCCAGTGTAATGTATGAAATGTATGAAATATACGTAATATTAAGTAATTAATGCATCTTTATAATGTAAAGTGATGTAAAGTGTGATCTTATGCTGTAATCTCCGGAAGGTAGTGAAATGTATTGTAATGGCGGTGTATTTCTCCACCTGTCAGGTGCGAGTTGTTTGATTATATCAGAGCTTTTTGTCTCCATCGTTTCCGCCTGCTCCTTCTCCTCGCCAGACCTCAACCGCAAGCTTCCGATCGCAGTGGGCCCTCCCAGAATGCCGAAGAGCACAGGTCAGATAGAATATCTTTGCTCCTCGATGCATCCCTTGCAGATGGAACGCTCGTCCTTGACAGAATGTCAGAATATATGCCAGACAGAATGTCAGAAAGAATTCGAGAAATAGGTCATTCGTAATTTCCAATTTTCTGACATACAATGTTCTTTAATGTTCTTTAGCATTTCCAAGGTCATAAAATTTAGTATTTCCAATTTACAAGGTCAGCTTGCAATTTGCTCTAAGATCATCTCTGCAGCGGCGAACCTATCGAAGTACATCTGCCAGCAGAAAACCCAGTCCACCAGCTGCTTCGAGACCATGGGGGTATGGAAAGGTGTCATTTGTAGGCGAAGCATAAGATAATTGCAAGTGGAATGAGATGAATGGCGAGTTACCTAGGCATGCGTCTCAGAAAAGACTTTTCTTTGGACACGACAATCATGTGGTGCTTGCAATTGGGCTTGTAGAAGGACAAAGTTCCCACAATGACATTTCAAAACATGTCCCCACCACGCCTTCTTCTATCATCTTCTATCCATTGTGTTTTTGGTATGTACTATAGCATGTTTTGAAATGTCACGGTGGGGATCGCTCTGAGAATTTTATTCAGCATATAATCTTCCAATGTGTTACCTAGTGATGCATGTGATACGTTCTTCATATACTTATGATTGTGCTGCATTTTTATAATGAAGTCTGTGCACATATGCTTTAGAAAAACCAATGCAAGCCAACCCAATATAATGCAAAGTAACACGTGCATTCATCTAATGTCGTGTGAGTGCCTATGGTTGTTTCTTTTGTTGAGAAACCTCCCAAGCAGTGAGACTTGCATGTTCAACTGCTGCGAAAGATGCCCTCGAAACGGACCCATGGAACGTATATCCCGAAAATTCCCGAAACATAGCCCGCGAGAAAAACACGCAGAGCGGGGCCTGCTCTTTTTGATGAACAACCATGCAATGTTGCATATTGCATCGCATGTTGCAAGTACTGTATATATCGCCGTGGCATCTATTGTATGTATTGTATGCAGTGCATGTACTACATATAACAATACATAACATGCTTGCATTTCATGTACTGTAATTACGTGTTGCATGTTTTTGCTAGTATTATTTGCGATTACAGCGTTTGATGAAAAGCAATGAAAGCAATGTAATGTGCGCAAATATGATTGCACACTGCCATGGATGGTAAATGATGGTAATAGGTTTTGGTGTGTATTCCTTGTATGTAGTACAACGTATGTTTCTTAATTATGATGTGTTATGTGCGCAACGTAGTATACCCTCATTTAACGACATGCAACATATTTCATTTTACTCTATGCAACGGATTTATGTGATATACATAATGTAGAGAATCATACTTGTAGAGGCTATAGCGCATTTAATTAATATAAAGATACATGTGATTTACGAAATTTACGCACGGATGTCTCATCATAATACTGCAACATCTATTGATGGGCACATGTGCAGATGTAGTGTAAGGTCATGTAATGTAATTTACTGTAATGTGATGTAGTGCATGCTCAATAATGTTCATATTTATGCCTGCAGTGAATGTATGCAAAAATATGTTTGGGTGCATGGGCATGCGCGATTTTTCATCCAAATCGATTGACCAACCAGGAGGATCAAGCCACTTTGATTTAGATGAAACTGTTGATGGTAAGCACGGCAATCAAACAGTTCGCAGGCTTGAACACCGCCATATTTTTACATATTTTATCGAGGAGGAAAACCCTGCAAAATCATCAAGAATTGGTGCCTTATCCATTCCTGGGAAGCCAAGAAGCTATTTTAAAACGGTCGAAAGCTTGTTCGTTTTCAGAAGTGGACATTGCGAGGAAAACTGGTCGATTGAAAGTTTGAGTGCATTGCTTTCAAATTTGTTGATTTCATGGTCCTCAAACTGTGCTCGTTCTGACACATGGTTGCTTCGATGAAAAGCACGTGTTCAAAGCATCTGCTCGTTCAACTTGTGAAGCATTTGCCACCTGTTGTGAAGTGGACGTTCAGCTTCACAGATTGCTAGATCAAATGCTACTTGCTTGATCTCTTGGCATGGCCACGTTGCAGGCATTATCTGGCAAGGGACACCGCCTGATATGGACACAGAAGAGAGAGCTATGGAGACCAGAAGCTCAACGCGTGTCTTGATTCTTGCAGCATTTCTTTGTTCAGCATCGATTGTGCTATTAGCTCGACATATCAGTTTGCCCAAATCTATGTGGCCTTTTCGTGACTTTGTCCATTCTTCTTGAAAAGTTACGAATATTGCTGCATCTAGTACTAAAACTAGCGTCAGCTAGCTGAAGTTGCTCTTGCTTTAAGTTTGGAATGATAAATGTAAATCAATTGCAGGGGACGGGCACGATTTCCCATGGGAGCCACCAACCCAATGAACATCCGAATTATTCAAGTCTATCAGCACCTAAGTGTCCTTTTGGATCCTGTTGTCTCTTCCTGTTGCCATGCAGAGCCCTTTTGTCACCTACCCTTGGCCTCAAGTTCACTTGCACGTCCAAGCGCAGCAAAACTTGGTACCTGCTGCGGCTTTCATACAAGAGGACACTTTGAGTCAATCTTGTTGCTTTTGCCCTGGTGATTCCTGTGTTTGTTTCTTTTAAGTAGGATTGTGGGACATTGGTATGCACTATTCTGTCGGCTCTTTCTCCTTCTCATGTTCTTTTCCTCAGAAGTTGCTGGAAACCACATCGACCTTTCAACGACTTCTCCTGTGTTGTCTCCCCTCTTATTGACTTCGTTTGCCTCTTTATTGACTTCAATTTTCTCTTTGAGTTGCCTTTTCTGCTACTGTAACTATGGTATTACATGTACTGTTCGACCCTTTCTCTTTTGCCACCTCTTCCCTTGGCTATTTACAAACACCAGCCAAGATGGCTGGACAGTTCGGCCTTGCGAACAAAGTGAGTTACGAAGTTTGGGGTGAGGAGCCCAAAATCTCGCAGTTCGGTGGAGAGGAGGGTGGCAGAGGAAGCGTTTTGCAGCTCGTGTATCGGTTCCCTCTATAGTTCTCATATTTGCAGAGCGGCTCAAAAAGTGGAAAGGTTTCCGGAGGAGGGGGATGGGACACAAAGCGTTTAGAGCCAGCAGATGCTGATCTTTGCCAGTCAAAACGGGAGCCGAAGGCGTTGTGAAATATCGTGACGCGTGGAAAGGAAATGTGGATGTGTCGTAATGAATGGAAATTGAAAAATGAAAATGTTGGGAGGAGGTGTGTAGTCTAGAGTGGCGCCATGCAAATTTGGGAAGATGAAGCGTCTTGCGGAGTGCATGGGGCAGAGATACAGGAAGCCCGAGAATGCAGAGGAAGCAGAGGATCTTGGGAGGTTGTTAGATTGGGGTTTACGTGGGGGTTCCCTACGGTCCTCTCTATGTTTGGTTGGCTGTAGCATGACTCGAATTGTCGCACGAAGCAGTGAGCGCGGAGAACAGTCTGAGGGCGGAAGTATTTGTGGGTCAGTTTCATGGGCTTTGGGAGGCCCAGTTGGTCGCAATTTCCTGGCCAGTTTCCCGGATGGTGACCAAGGTAGAGGGTGAACTGTGTCAGTTGTCACCCGTTGTCATCCGACTTTGCGTGAGATTTGCCCACGTTTCACCATCGGATTCGTCCAAGCGTGACGCATGCCTCCATTCTGCACGCAATTCTTTGGCTACAGTGTACGAGCATGTCTACATATGTCTACACATCAGGCAGCAGTCTCCCAAAAGTTGTTCCAACTCAGTTTCTCCACAAGACTGCTGTCCAAGAGCATGCAATGCGAATGCCTCCACACAGCTTCCTGGACTAATTATTTTCCCAAGGTTCCTCTCCTTTGCTTGCTGTGCCCTCAGTGCAACGCAATTTTTTCCCAAGCGCACCTGCGGTATCCCCACAGATCTACCTCTAACCTTCACCCTTCCATCTCCAGATTCCTCGCTAGAGCTCTGGTTTGTGGCGACCATGCTTTCTGACACAAATACAATAGCATCAATAGCAGATCACACAAAATGTAACAAATATTGCTGCAATATGGTCCACGTATTTCACATTATGCTGTGTTTTCTAGGTTGTACATCTCTTTTTGAACCGCTGGCTTTCGGTTCCCTCCTCTCCGGTTGCCCAGCTGTTGTTTTTTCAATTTTTCTCGAAGCCTTCTGATGACAATCCTTTTTGATTTGCTATGATGTCACTGCAGCTTTTGGCCGGGATGAGCTGTGTTGCTCAGGTACTTCTTCATCCCGGCTTTCGGATGACCTAACAGAAGATGACCAAGTGTACTGGCCACGTTTGGAAGGACATGGCATGCATCCATGCATCATTCCACTTGAGTGGCAGTTGTCTGAAGTCAGAGGGTAGTCTTGAGAAATCCATGTCATTACATCTTAGATGACCCTCTCAGTCTCAGAGAACATGCCCCATGGCAAAGAAGATACCCTGCGCCTGCGCCTGCCAGGCATTATATGATGCGACCGTCAAAAGTTTGGCTTCTCGTGGGGTAACCCTTCACCAGCTTCTGAAGTTTTGGGAGGATTTGTCTCTTGATCCGCAGCTTATGGTCAAATTGAAGTTGTGATGATGTGCCCTCTAGAGTTATGACCAGAAACAGACAACTAATTTTCTTCGCTAAGATAGGCTCAGTGTTGTACAAAAAATTCAGGAACCGATTGATCAAGGAAGGTCTGTGCGTGTACCTAGGCCCAAGAGAGACATACACCTGGCAAAATGTTTTGAAAGAACCCAGGCCCATTCATGTGTCATCATGTTTTCCTTTTTTTGTTTCCGTGAAAATAGGTAAGCAGAAGGATTCTCTAATTTCATGTTTCTTCCGTTTCTTCTTTTCGGGGAAGAGTCTGTGAGATGTCCTGTCCAGCTTTGCTTACTGCTATACTTCTTCATTTTCCTGTTGACCGAGGCTGGACCGTCAGATCATGCCCACCTTTGACCCCCGATTGTCCAAGACCAACGATGTTGTCCGACAGGCGTTGGGTTTGCCACATGGCGATGTGGTTGATGTATGTTGATGTAGGGCACTAGGCGGCATTAGGTGCCAGATTACAGGCCACACGAGACATGCCTGTATTCATCAATTTCGTCGGAATGTTTGCCACGAAAAACCATGGACTCAGCAAGGGGCAACAGTCACCTTTGATTGCCAAGAATTTGCAGCTTGATTTCGGCAAATCTCCATGTCACGCCTCATGTTGATGTGCAGATGGCATGCTAAGACATACCATCAAAAATCATCAAAAATCGATCAAAATTGGAGGTTTACCTTGGTTGGTGATGATCAATGATGGCTTTGCATATCTTTTGATTGTCAATAGGCTGGTTAATAATGGTTAATATTCATCAATTAATCAATGCAAATCATCTTACAAACCCTTGGGAACTGCAGAATCTTTTGGATATGCTGAGGGCATTCCCGTGGCCCCACCTTCGCCAGGCCATTATCCCACTGACTCGTCAGGGCCACAGCGGTTGTTCCCTGGCGACGCTTTGGGCCGATTACACGGACGCCTGACCGCGGCGTTGCGTTGTCGTTGTCAATGCCTGGTTGGTGGTTTCAGGGGGCGGTTTTAAACCCCTGGGCTACGACCTGTGGGACGAGCGACCAAACCAACGAGACTTGGTTAGGGATGGTTGCTGCCCTGCACCAGGACATGGTTGCTGAGTTGCTTGCTCTTGGTTTTGATTTTCCTGTTGTTGTTGTTGTTGTTGTTGTTGTTGTTGTTGTTGTTGTTGTTGTTGTTGTTCTTGTTCTTGTTGTTCTTGTTGTTCTTGTTGTTCTTGTTGTTCTTGTTGTTCTTGTTGTTGTTGTTGCTGTTGTTGTTCTTGTTGTTGTTGTTGTTGTTGTTGTTGTTGTTGTTCTTGTTGTTCTTGTTGTTGTTCTTGTTGTTCTTGTTGTTCTTGTTGTTCTTGTTGTTCTTGTTGTTCTTGTTGTTCTTGTTGTTCTTGTTGTTCTTGTTGTTCTTGTTGTTCTTGTTGTTGTTGTTGCTGTTGTTGTTCTTGTTGTTGTTGTTGTTGTTGTTGTTGTTGTTGTTCTTGTTGTTCTTGTTGTTCTTGTTGTTGTTGTTGTTGTTGTTGTTGTTCCCGTCCTTGCTGTTCTTTTGCTGCCGTCATTCGGTCGTTGTCGTCGTTGTTGTTCTCTTTGGTGCTGCTCTTGTTGATGAAGTCGTTGAGCCTGATTTTGCTGCCTTCGCATTCTCGGTTGCTGATAGTTTCCTGTTTGATGTGCTTTGGCAGCGCTAGTAGCATGGTAATTAATATGATCGAAGTAAATTGTGCAGTCAAACTTCCAACTTGTGGAAAGTTGCAGCAGGTAGACTGTGAGAAGAGACCAGAGAGAAAGAGATGCACGTGCGTGTGACAGAAAGAAATGGTGCGAAATTCTTTGCTCTTCAATAGTTTTGTGTCCCGGGATGGTCGAAAGATGTCAAAAAGTAGGCTCGGGGTGAAGCGACCGAGGTCTCTGGCCAAAACTCTGCACAAAATTGGCACGCAGCCGTGCTGCTTTCAAAGTCAAAATCGTAAAGCGCGGAGCCTATGGCACTGTGCAAGTTAAGATGTCAAGAAACTGCATGTGGCCATTGTGCCAAACACATTAAGAAGTCAAAATCGTGAAAACCTCTCATGATTGCGACGGTTTTGGATGTTCCAATAGCATCTAAGTATACCCGTTAAAATATACCACCCAGAATGGTAGGCCTTGAGGCCCACCACAGAATGGTTGTTGGCAGCTTAATTTTATTTTTCAAAAAGTCAGACGTCGGCAACTACCATTTTGCAGACATCGTACTCGATGCAATTCATGCTTAAAACTCATCTCGTGGGGAAGTCTGTACGGATGGCCCCTCCCTTTTGCAGAACGAGTCGATGAACCAATCGTATTCTGATTTCCGATGCCAGAAACCCCACCACTTTGCAAACTCCCTCGAAACCTCTCGATGTTGGTGGGAGGTGTTCATGTTGGTTGGGATCCGCCCTTTTGCTAGGCTTTGGGATTGGGGGTCTTGATGTTGGATGGGATCCGCCCTTGTGCTAGGCTTTGGGATTGGGAATCTTTATGTTGGATGGGGCCCACCATTTTCCTAGGCCTTGGGATTGGAGGGTCTGTATGTTGAATGGGATCCGCCCTTGTGCTAAGCTTTGGCATTGGGTGTCTTCATGTTGGATGGGGCCGGGAGTTTTTGTGTTCGATGGGATCCGCCCTGGTGCTAGGCTTTGGGATTTGTGGGTGTTCATGTTCGATGGGATCCGTCATTTTTCTAATCCTTGGGATTGGGTGTCTTTGTGTTGGACGGGATCCGCCCTTGTGCTAGGCTTTCGGATTTTATGGTGTTTATGTTGGTAGGGACCCGATGTTTTGCTAGGCTTTGGGATTGGGGTTCTCATGTTGGATGGGGCCCACCATTTTTCTGGGCCTTGGGATTGGGAGTTTTTGTGTTGGATGGAATACACCCTTGTGCTAGGCTTTGGGATTTGAGGGTGTTCATGTTGGATGGGATCCACCCTTGTGCTAGGCTTTGGGATTTGAGGGTCTTCATGTTGGATGGGGCCCGATCTTTTGCTAGGTTTTGGGGTCGGGGTTTGTATGTTAGATGTGGTCCGACATTTTTCTAGGCCTTGGGATTGGGAGCCTTTATGTTAGATGGGATCCGCCCTGTTTCTATAGGCTTTGGGATTGATGGTCTTTATGTTGGATGGGATCCGCCATTTTCTAGGCCTTGGGATTGGAGGGTCTGTACGTTGAATGGGATCCGCCCTTGTGCCAGGCTTTGGGATTGGGGGTCTTAATCTTGGATGGGGCCTGCCATGTTTCTAAGACTTGGGATTCTAGAGGATTTTTTAAATCGCATGAGATCCACCATTGTGTTACGCTTTGGGATGGCAATGGGTTTCGGATGTCTAAAGGCCGTTACGGCTGGGGCCCGCCAAAATGGATCATGAGAATGTTCTGTTTTTTTGTCCTTTGTTTTTTCTATCCTGTTTTGCATGGGTCCCACCAATTTGCTACCTATTCATGCATTATGCCATTTTGCAGACCTCCACGGATGGGTCAACCAAGGAATGGTAGGCCCCAACGTCTCCCCCCGAATTTCAACATGTATATCTAAGCGTTTTTCCCGAGAGCGCCTGCGAAGGGTTCTTCGTAAAAAAGCAGCCGTATATAAACATCTGCACATCAACATCTTCACATCATCACATCTGCAGATCTAGATCATCACATCATCACATCTGCAGATCTAGATCTTCACATCATCACATCTGCAGATCTAGATCATCACATCATCACATCTGCAGATCAGGTTTGATCTTGGTACGTTTTGCGGTCGTACCTTTTGCTCTTGGTACGTTTTGCTGCGGTACGTTTTGCTCTAGTGCGTTTGTGCCTGGTACGTTTTGCTGTGTGGTACCGTGTACGTTTTGCTCTTGGTACGTTTTGCTCTGGTCTGTTTGGCTTTGGTAGGTTTGATCTTGGTACGTTTTGCGGTCGTACCTTTTGCTCTTGGTACGTTTTGCTGCGGTACGTTTTGCTCTAGTGCGTTTGTGCCTGGTACGTTTTGCTGTGTGGTACCGTGTACGTTTTGCTCTTGGTACGTTTTGCTCTGGTCTGTTTGGCTTTGGTAGGTTTGATCTTGGTACGTTTTGCGGTCGTACCTTTTGCTCTTGGTACGTTTTGCTGCGGTACGTTTTGCTCTAGTGCGTTTGTGCCTGGTACGTTTTGCTGTGTGGTACCGTGTACGTTTTGCTCTTGGTACGTTTTGCTCTGGTCTGTTTGGCTTTGGTAGGTTTGATCTTGGTACGTTTTGCGGTCGTACCTTTTGCTCTTGGTACGTTTTGCTGCGGTACGTTTTGCTCTAGTGCGTTTGTGCCTGGTACGTTTTGCTGTGTGGTACCGTGTACGTTTTGCTCTTGGTACGTTTTGCTCTGGTCTGTTTGGCTTTGGTAGGTTTGATCTTGGTACGTTTTGCGGTCGTACCTTTTGCTCTTGGTACGTTTTGCTGCGGTACGTTTTGCTCTAGTGCGTTTGTGCCTGGTACGTTTTGCTGTGTGGTACCGTGTACGTTTTGCTCTTGGTACGTTTTGCTCTGGTCTGTTTGGCTTTGGTAGGTTTGATCTTGGTACGTTTTGCGGTCGTACCTTTTGCTCTTGGTACGTTTTGCTGCGGTACGTTTTGCTCTAGTGCGTTTGTGCCTGGTACGTTTTGCTGTGTGGTACCGTGTACGTTTTGCTCTTGGTACGTTTTGCTCTGGTCTGTTTGGCTTTGGTAGGTTTGATCTTGGTACGTTTTGCGGTCGTACCTTTTGCTCTTGGTACGTTTTGCTGCGGTACGTTTTGCTCTAGTGCGTTTGTGCCTGGTACGTTTTGCTGTGTGGTACCGTGTACGTTTTGCTCTTGGTACGTTTTGCTCTGGTCTGTTTGGCTTTGGTAGGTTTGATCTTGGTACGTTTTGCGGTCGTACCTTTTGCTCTTGGTACGTTTTGCTGCGGTACGTTTTGCTCTAGTGCGTTTGTGCCTGGTACGTTTTGCTGTGTGGTACCGTGTACGTTTTGCTCTTGGTACGTTTTGCTCTGGTCTGTTTGGCTTTGGTAGGTTTGATCTTGGTACGTTTTGCGGTCGTACCTTTTGCTCTTGGTACGTTTTGCTGCGGTACGTTTTGCTCTAGTGCGTTTGTGCCTGGTACGTTTTGCTGTGTGGTACCGTGTACGTTTTGCTCTTGGTACGTTTTGCTCTGGTCTGTTTGGCTTTGGTAGGTTTGATCTTGGTACGTTTTGCGGTCGTACCTTTTGCTCTTGGTACGTTTTGCTGCGGTACGTTTTGCTCTAGTGCGTTTGTGCCTGGTACGTTTTGCTGTGTGGTACCGTGTACGTTTTGCTCTTGGTACGTTTTGCTCTGGTCTGTTTGGCTTTGGTAGGTTTGATCTTGGTACGTTTTGCGGTCGTACCTTTTGCTCTTGGTACGTTTTGCTGCGGTACGTTTTGCTCTAGTGCGTTTGTGCCTGGTACGTTTTGCTGTGTGGTACCGTGTACGTTTTGCTCTTGGTACGTTTTGCTCTGGTCTGTTTGGCTTTGGTAGGTTTGATCTTGGTACGTTTTGCGGTCGTACCTTTTGCTCTTGGTACGTTTTGCTGCGGTACGTTTTGCTCTAGTGCGTTTGTGCCTGGTACGTTTTGCTGTGTGGTACCGTGTACGTTTTGCTCTTGGTACGTTTTGCTCTGGTCTGTTTGGCTTTGGTAGGTTTGATCTTGGTACGTTTTGCGGTCGTACCTTTTGCTCTTGGTACGTTTTGCTGCGGTACGTTTTGCTCTAGTGCGTTTGTGCCTGGTACGTTTTGCTGTGTGGTACCGTGTACGTTTTGCTCTTGGTACGTTTTGCTCTGGTCTGTTTGGCTTTGGTAGGTTTGATCTTGGTACGTTTTGCGGTCGTACCTTTTGCTCTTGGTACGTTTTGCTGCGGCACATTGTACATTTTGCTTTGGTAGGTTTGATCTTGGTACGTTTTGCCGTGGTACCTTTGATCTTGGTACGTTGCGCTGTGCTATACGTTTTGTCTTGGTACGTTTTGTCTTGGCGCGTTTTGCCTCTGTACGTTTTACTCTGGTACGTTTGACTGTGGTACGTTTTGCTCTGGTACGTTTTGCTGTGGTACGTTTTGCGGTGGTACGTTTTGCTGTTCTACGTTTTGCTCTTGGTACGTTTTGCTGTGGTACGTTTTGCTCTGGTGCGTTTTGCTCTTGGTACGTTTGATCTTGGTACGTTTTGCCGTGGTACGTTTCATCTTGGTACGTTTTGCTGTGGTACGTTTGCTCTTGGTACGTTTTGCTGCGGCACATTGTACATTTTGCTTTGGTAGGTTTGATCTTGGTACGTTTTGCCGTGGTACCTTTGATCTTGGTACGTTGCGCTGTGCTATACGTTTTGTCTTGGTACGTTTTGTCTTGGCGCGTTTTGCCTCTGTACGTTTTACTCTGGTACGTTTTACTGTGGTACGTTTTGCTCTGGTACGTTTTGCCTTGGTACGTTTTGCTTTGGTACGTTGTGTCTTGGTTCTTGGTACGTTTTGCTGTGGTACGTTTGCTCTTGGTACGTTTTGCCGTGGTACGTTTGATCTTGGTACGTTGCGCTGTGCTATGCGTTTTGTCTTGGTACGTTTTGCTCTTGGTACGTTTTGCTCTGGTCTGTTTGGCTTTGGTAGGTTTGATCTTGGTACGTTTTGCGGTGGTACGTTTTGCTCTTGGTACGTTTTGATCTGGTACGTTTTGCCTTGGTACGTTTTGCGGTGGTACGTTTTGCTTTGGTACGTTTTGCTGTGGTACGTTTTGCTTTGGTACGTTTTGCAGTGGTAAATTTTGCTGTGGTACGTTTTGCTCTGGCGCGTTTTGCCTTGGTACGTTTTTGCCTGGTACGTTTTGCGATCTGGGACCTGCGTCCAACAACCCGTCCACAACATTTTCTTCCTTTCAGCCCTGTCATATCGCCAGCATTCTCATCATATTCATTTTTTTCTTCAGCAGCAGCTAACATCATCATCATCATCATCATCATCAGCAGCAGCAGCATCATCATCATCATCATCAACGACATCATGAACGACATCATCAACGACATCATCATCATCATCATCATCATCAGCAGCAGCAGCATCATCATCATCATCATCATCCATTTCAAGGATCATGACGTTAGTCTTTTTAAATTAGTATATTGGAGGCTGCTATAACATTGCCTTTCTCGCTCTCGGGCCAACCGTCGTCTAGTTTGAAGTGTCCGGCACCTGAAATTCGAAACTTCGTGAACTAGGGGGCAGTCGCAGATTTTCAGGAAGGTTGCAAAAGCAGTGGCGGGCCGGGAATTGTAAGTAGTAGTTTTGGTATTAGTAGTGGTAGTGGTAGTGGTAGTGGTAGTGGTAGTGGTAGTGGTAGTGGTAGTGGTAGTGGTAGTAGTAGTAGTAGTAGTAGTAGTAGTAGTAGTAGTAGTAGTAGTAGTAGTAGTAGTAATAGTAGTAGTAGTAGTAGTAGTAGTAGCAGTAGCACCAGAAGCAGCAGCTGTAGGAGCACTAGCAGCAGTAGTAGTAGCAGCAGGCGTAGCAGGATCAATCAGCAGGAGTAGCAGGAAAGGTAGGTGTGATTGTGGATGTTGGTGTTGCTGTGGTTGCTCTTGTTGCTTCTTGTCATTCTGGTTACTGCTGCTGCTGCTGCTCCCGGCCTCC
>VSDK01002138.1:842236-868686 GCA_009767595.1 Symbiodinium kawagutii | reverse complement strand
TTTTCATTCTGTTTCCGCCTGCTGCTGCTGCTGCTGCCTGCATGGGTGATATTGCTGGCTGCTGCTTTTGCGTGGATGCTGCTGTTGTTGCATCGCCCCTGTTTCGTTGATGTCTCCGCAGTTGTAATTGTTGTGGTTCTCGCTGTTTTTGTTGTTGTTGTTGTTGTTGCTGGTTGTTGTTGTTGGAGGTGGTGGTGCTTGGTATGTGTTCCTGCTACAGTTGTTGCTGATATCGATCTTGCTGTGATTGATGACCCCGTCCAGGCTACTGTTGGCGCATGCCATTCCATGGAATAACCTGCGAACCGTCGATGCTACTTGGGAAGAACCCCTGAATGGCTAATTTTTCATACTTGTGAATCGTGGCTAACGATAGTTATTCGCGGCTACCCTCTAGGAAACTAACCTGGAAGTCAAAAATCTTCATGTTTTATTCCGTGTGCATTTCTGGCTTGTTAATATTCACAATGGTTAATGGTTGATACAACTAACAGTCAATTAGCATTACATAAGAGTTAATGGTGGTTAGAACATGTTCGCCGCAACCCTCACTTTTGACCACACAGCAAGTGAAGTGCCATCACACCTACGTGATGATGTTGTTGATGACGATTATGCTGATGATGATGATGATGGTGATGATGATGATGATGATGATGATGATGACGATGATGGGGTGTCCCCCTACTGAAGTAGCTATAAAACATATAGTTTTGCAGGGGCGGGGCATTTGATCACAATTGTCCACAAGGAGTAGCTGTATGGAAGTATCTATGCAACAGACAGCACATAGGCTGCAGTAGCTCTTGAGCCATATTTCATTCCCCCGGCAGCCACAGTACCCTCCCCCTGGGCAACAACAGTAGTCTCTCTCCCTCTCTTGTTACTGTTTGGACCTCTTTTGTTGGGAGTGGTCGAACGTCCGGGTTGCGGACAACATTTCATAACCATCAACCATTATCATTGCATAACATTATATCATGGGCTCATGTAATTTCATTAGCCATTAACTGTTTAACAGGTTAACCATTAGCAGGTCATTCACCACGAATGTTAAGTATTAACATTTCTAAGCATTGACCGTTAACCATCAACCCATTAACCATTAACCAATATTAACCAATAAACATTTATAGACCATTAACCCGTTTACCAATATTAACCATCAATCCAACTATTAGCAGGTCACCATTGCACATGAAGTCGCACTTGCGGCCTTCCTCAACACGGCGTGTGCGGCGCCAGGAGATCGTGCCAACGACCATGGTCACTCACAACTGGTCCAATCGTTTCGGGCACCTGGTGGCAGTGACTGGGCAACGGCAACGCACAACGGCAACGCTCGTGGCTCACGGGTGTGGACAATGCTTGGCCAGTCTATGGAGGTAACATGAGTTATCATGGTCAGTATATGTTATTTCTTTTGGTAAGGATGATATTTTGGTTAACCATGGTTAACCATGGTTAACCAATTGAGTATATCGCAGTATGGGTCCAACAATTTTGATCAGTCTATTGGTTGAGAATGTTGGATCCATATTACTAAACCACCCAGATCTGGGATATGTAATTACAAGTATCTAAGTAAACGGGGGGAGTGGTTTTTCAACGTGTTGATCTGCCATGAATGATTAATAGTAGGGGTCAACCAACAATGCTGATGGCAGATCCAGCTCTTGATTATCCCTTTGCATTTGATACATCGCCATGCGCCTGTATTCCTTTATGGTTGAACCCATGGTGCTTTGTTGATATGGATTGGTTTTTGCAAGACACAAGCTGAAATGCAACTCAGCATGAATCTGGACGTAAAATTGACTAGATCTCTTTAGTCAGGATTTTTTGGAACGAGTTGGAATGGGACTCAAGATAAATGCTGACATGAGTCATAATGCTGATCGAATTACTTCATGAGCCTTTGGTGATAATGCTGATCTTTAGAACGATAAATGCTACTCTTTAGTCATAATGCCGATGAAGCGCGATGCTTTCTGCAAAGGCCATCATGGCTGATGCGCTTGGCAGAGACACCTATGCTACTTGGCGCTTTGCGTGGGTGGCTGTGGCGTTTGGTCTATATGGCTATGGGTCAATATTGACAAGCAATAGTATTGGGATGAGAACCACCAACAATAGTGGGAAAACAATGGTTAATGATAGGGGAACCAGGGGTTTATCTTGTCATATGATTCTCTTCTGCAGGTTGTTTGCTTCCATGTCTTAATTACTCTTTGGTGCTGCCAATGTGCGGGCACTTCACAGCGCGCGACGACAAGTCCGCAGAAGAGGAACCAGGGGTACAGGGTCTTCACCCACAAGCGTTTTGCCTTTTATCGTATGTGGAACATCTGTAAACAACTCCCGTGAAACAACTGAATGCAAACCCTGCCCAACGAAGCTCCTCAAATTTTGCTGCACATTTGCGGCTGGTTCCAGTGGTTTCGCCCTGTGTCATCCAACTGTTCGCTATGGTTCCACTGGTCTCCCCGTTTTCGTTGCAAACACGTGGAACCGTTGGTGATTCCATCGGTCTAACATGTCTTGCCCACCGCGACGGAACTCATGCGGAACCGACGGGTTCGTTCCCGGTCCAACTGCATCGAAATCCGCAGTTCTTTAGGTTGTCTTTGTCTTGTATGTGTATGTGCGTACATGTGTTGCATGTGTACACGTGCACATCTGTGTGTACATGTGTTGCATGTATGCATGAATGTATGCCCATGTGTTCAACGGTTTGCTGCCTTGTTTTCATACGTTGCTGGGGTATGCAACGGACTTTACGGAACTGATGTATATACGAAATGTATGTGCTGCATGCCAGGCATACAGCGTATGACATGTAATGCTTCTATTTGTGTGATGTGTGTTTGTGTAATGTGTGTGTCATTAGTTTATGTGCTGTCTGTGATGCATTCACGGTCATGTACAAATTTACGAGCATATGATGTGCGTGTGTGTGTTTGTGATGTGGGTATGCTCATTATGTAGAGGTGTTTGATGCTACGGATGTGCGTGCATACGTTGTTCATGTGCAGGTGCTTGTTGTGTATGTAAATATGTGTGCACATGCACATGTGTGTATTGATGGTGGGAGCAGGCATGTACTGTAACACGCGATGTATTGCCATGTAGATTTAACATGCGTACTGAAGTGCGGTGTGGTGAAATGCAATGTAAGTAATGTAACATAATGTACGTGTCTCTTGGGGTATGTTAAGGTATGTTGTGAGAAGATTACTGCGTATGAATGCATGTATGTCATGTTATGTTATGCACCTTATGTATGGTACAGTATGCGATGCGACGTAATGGAAGATATGGTCTGGTATGGCCTGATATATCTAAGGGGTGATGATGAATGTAATTTGATGTTGCGTATGCAAAGTTTTACATATGTGGATGCAATGTATGTGTGTGTGTGTTGGTTTGTAATATCAGGTAATTATGCATTATTATGCAATGTCAGTGAAAGTAATGTAATGTAATTAATGTAACGTAACTTAATGTGATGTAATGCAAGGCAATGTGATACAAGGTAATGCCACGTAATGTACATGTGTATGTGTGCAGCGTCATGTGTGCAACGTAAGGTGACACAAAACAATAAGTAAGGGAACGTAGCACGGCGCAATGCACGTAATGCGGTGCAACTGATGAAATCTAACGCAATGTAGTGCATGCATTTATTTATGCTAGTTTGAAAGCATGATGTAAAGTTCATGCATGTATTTATGCATGCACACAAGTATGTATGTAATGTTATGTTATGTAGTGTTATTTCATGTTATTTAATGTCATGTATGTATGCATGATGATGTATGATTATATATGCAACACATGCAATCAATGTTGTGTTTGCGCATTTGTTTGTTTGAATTTCATGTGCTGTAATGAGATGCAATCTGAGCAAGTAATTTGCGGCATCTATTTGTGTACGTGTGGATGCGCGTTTCTATGTAGGTGATGCATAGCTGCACGCATGGATTCATGCAGAAGCGTGCGTAGCGAATGCGCGGAATGTACGCCACTTGGTTGCATAGAACTCTCGTTGGTATGTCGTGACCGACTTGTCTTGACTTGTCAATTTTGCTAAGTTTTCTGCTCTGCCTGAACCAAGTGTGGAATGTCTCGAGTGTTTTCAATATGGGTGTTTCTCCAAATAGGTGTGCCCCTAAATCATCTCTTATATTTGTCTTTTTATCATGCTAAGCCAACCATTTTGCGGGTCCCTATGGCTATTATCCATATTTTTGTTGGAACTATTATCCCCTATCAATCCCTATCATCAACCATTATGGTTTGACGGCGATGGAAGAAGAAGAACCATTATAGTCCCTATCGAACCCTGTCTTTAAGTCTTTGCGGTGCAAAACGTTTGTACGCCCACTGGCACCTCGAAAATTCAGTGCCAAGAGGCACTGTTTTTGTTTTGGTGCCATCATCAACCACTATTTTCCACAGCAACAAAACAATGTGGTTAGTGATGCTTACTCACCGTTGGTGTTTAACAAACGTTAACAATAGGGGGTAATAACCAACAATAATGGTTAAACAAGGCAACCGGCTGTCTCGCCGCCGTGGAACTGTTGTCGAAATGGAAATGGCTGTTTCTGTCCGTGCCAGTACGAATTGGAAAATTTGTCCAAAAAACGATCTTGCTTGTCTGGCGTTTTTGTCAAGCTTTCAAACGAGCAATTTCCCCAAATATTGCAAACGTCTCAGGAAAAATGGTGTTTTTATCTTTCAACCGGACATATTTTCAGTTTCATGATGCTGCCTCTTTTTTTGTCTCTGCGTCACTGCCACAAGATCTTGGCCAGTTCTTTGGCCAAGTCTTTGTTCATGGCCCGCGTGTTTTTACGCCAAGTGTATGCCTTTGCCCATGCAAACAACTGTGGATTGGCTTTGCCATCATCCTTTTTCTTCTGCAAAAACAGAGGGTGAAACATTTTTTAATGTTTCCAAGTGGCATCCAAAGCCTGAGCTCCGGCAATTTTCGTGCCGCCTTTGGCTTTGGCGCAACATCCACACGTAATATCCACCCAACTGGCACATCCACACGTAACATCCACACGTACAAGACACTCTGGCGACGCTGCACAGCCCCACCCCACCCCAATCACCGCGGTGACCATCGTGCCATGGAAACTCCCACGCAACATCCACACGTACAAGACACTCTGGCGACGCTGCACAGCCCCACCCCACCCCAATCACCGCGGTGACCATCGTGCCATGGAAACTCCCACGCAACATCCACACGTACAAGACACTCTGGCGACGCTGCACAACCCCACCCCACCCCAATCACCACGGTGACCATCGTGCCATGGACAAACACGCAGCACACAAAATTGATGAACGTTTCACGGCGGCGAAGCAGCCGGCCCCCTAAAAACATCTAAAAACAATAATGGTTAAACAACTCCTGGTGAGTGGTTTGATTGACATTTGTTCATTTTCCCCAGTAATTATCAACAAATGGTTGGTTGACAAGCATTTTTTCATAGGGGCTGAAACCACCAACCAGAACAGCATTAGCTGTTGACCATGTAATCAAGCAACAAAGCTGCCCTGGTGGCCGGCAAGGCTACTATCGCCGAGCAGCTGACAACGCGAAGGGGCGTGCATTCAGTGAGGATGCAGCTGAGTGCCGACTCCAAACTGGAGAGGACGTATTGGATTTGCACCATGTCGGTGAACCAACACGTCACTGGGCTCAACTCTTGGAATGCAAAGCCCTGGGGCCTTTCTTGTAAAGATGGAGCATTCCGCGACAACATTGGCAAGAATGACATCAGGACAGGTTTTTTTGACCGTACAACGTGAGGAAAGTGTAAGCGACAACGTTGGCATTTGTCATGGTACCGATGTGTTTCGATAGTGATTGAAACAAACCTGTTTGGTTTTGCAGCACTGCGTAATGTTTGAACGTTACATGCATGAGGGACAAGTTGGATTGATTCTCTTTACAGATTACATGAAGTCATATCCAATCATTTCGGACTCCCCGCAGCTGCTATTGGATACGGACTCACATTTTTCGACACTTGGACTGGTTGGTATGTTCCCACAATGAAGCGTCGTCATTCACAGTATTGAAACAGCCTTTTGAGGAACGACAAGTCTATCCAGGTCGAATCTTGAGAGATCCATAGTGACACACCACGGTGCCACCGTCAGCTTGACCCAAGATGGCTTTGTGAGTTACCAAGACAGCTGGATCTACCATCAGTAAATATATTGAATATTCATCATGAATACAACCGTACTTGCTTGGTACCCCCTAGCAATATTACACCAGTACTATCAAATTATCGACTAGTTATTGAGCGTTATTGACCACGTCGTTTCCGACCACGACATGGTACCGCTTGGCCGCTTGGCTAAATGACTCGCTGCAGCTGCACCAAGGCAAGCATTTGCGGCGGCTTTGGTGAAGAACCGGACAGACTAGAGGAGCCGGAGAAGTGGAGACTCGGAGAATGTGGTGATCAGATGGGCGATCCTCCTCAGTCCGATGGACAACTCGCATGGTTTGATGTGTTAGATTCCATGCATGTTCCCAGCAAGGCCCTTAGGATTTTGGCATGTTTGGCATGAAATGGTGGTTATTGAAACTACCCCCAAAAATGGGAGTTCTACCCAAGTTGCTGAGAATGGACCAGATTCGTGGTCGTTAGCGTTTCAAGCTCCTGTGATCTTCCACCATTGTGAGCAGCTTTCGCTTTCCGAGAATGATATCGCTCGGTTCCGCAGCATCAATCTAGCTTGGCAGCGGTTCATATCCAAAGGAGCAGACTCAAAAGTGGTTTGTAGTTGCTAGGGGTAATGGTTGATAATGGTCAATCATGGTTGAGAAGTGCTGGTTATAGTCGATTCAGTTGATTTTGATATATAGGACCTAGGAATGGTGAATCGTGTTTAGTGATGGCTAATATTGATTGAGAATGATTGGTATCGACGTGTAATGTAATAATGCTTAACTAAGTGACATTATTTTCCACACTCACCAATGTCTCCCTATATGCCGTATCTCGCTCTGTTAATATGTTCAAAATAAGGACATGCACAAGGGAAGATGGAAGCACAAGGAGAGAAAGTGATCATGGTAGCACTGTGTGGCATTAACAATCACCAACACGACTAGCTACTTACGAGTACAAATAATCAGGAAATATTGATGTTGATCTCGGCATACGTGTTGCTATTTATTTGGTATGATTTGGGTAGATTTTGATATTCATATATTTTAGATATACATGTAGTATATGTATGGATACGAAAAATAGTTATTGCCATCGATGTTCGCAGGCGTTTCCATTGATCTCCGTGCCGATGTCGACGACAGCAGGGCCCACTACTGCTAGTGCTGTGATAGTGATAATACTACTATAACGGCAACATACAACAACGGCGTCAACAATAAAATGAGACATCATCAGTCACCCGCAAGAAAATTAATGATAATAGTACCAGGATCAAAGATAGCGACTTTTCAGAAGCACCGATGTTTACGCTTCTGGTTCCCAAAGTAGCTCCCCCGGTTGTCCTGCAGTCGGGCAGCCCAGGAAACGCTGGGACGCCAGCCACTATGATTCAGTCACCCGCACACCCTTTCCGGTGGCCTGTCCATGGTGAAACCCCACAGCTTTGAGTACCTGTGGCCGGTGGTTTTTTGCATCAGCAGAGCACACAGGCTGTGGTTGCAGTGGTGCAACTTTTGTGGCCACTTGGGTGGTGACCCTTGAGGTTTGCACCTGCGAAGAGCCCAAACATTTCAATGACAGTGCCATGTGTGTGGCTTGGAGGCAAGTTGACAGCTGTGAGGGTGGGAGTCATGGGCGATGAGAGCATCCGGTCATTTGACGCATTCCAAAGTGTATAACTCTCTGAAGCTTACGAATGCACGTTGACCAGCACGTTGAGGCAACTATACTCACCAGTCCGCTTATGTTCTTTGGAGCATTTGAGGGTAGCCTCGGGAACACCAACATGTGTGACACATCGTGGCACTGCACGCACTGAGGAGCTCAACAAGTTCGACGATATGATGATGGTGCTCCACCACCGGGACATTGGTGCCTCGGGCATTGGTGCCCCCGGTGCAGATTTCGGATGAAGATTCACCATGATACCCTGATTCACTTATCACACGCATGGATTATACAGATATTCATGTACATATCATGTGAATTCATGAGTTATATCATATCTATACCATTCGCCTGGTACCCAAACGTGAAGTAACTTAAGATAAGGCCCAAACGGTGGACATCACTGCAGCACCGAGGTTTTGGGCAGCTGGTGGTTGTCGATGAGCAGTTTGAGGTCCGTGAAGTAGGGGCTGGGCGTTTCTGCCATGGAGAGCTATTGCTTTTTTGTTGCTTCACAGGGTTTTACATCTAGTCTATAATCTTGAGAAAATGTATGTTTGAGAGACAGGAATGGCGGCATCTTTATGAACCCATCAACTCGACAATGCGCGATTCGAGGTACTTAACCGCGCGTGGTGCATTGCCGAGATAGTGGACGCTGCGACGCAACAAAGGGGGACCTGGGGTGGGTGGCAACCTTGAAAGAGCTGACTGGCCCGCCTGAAATAGTGCAACCAGGCTGAGTGTTTGGCACATGGCTATGGGTCAAGCACTTAACCCACCAATTTCATGGGGGATACTAACCAACACTAATAGGGAAAACAGCCTGGCTAATGATAGGGGAACCAGGGGTACCGGGTTTTGACCCGTAGCCACATGTAGATGAAGAGGGGTCCCCCTGAAACATTTGCTTGCACGACCACTATAGGATCTTTGGAGCCGAATCTGTGTCACCTTCGTTGCCCACCATTTGTATCAGGGAACTTGGGATGGCAGATCCCAAAACCGGTGGCTTTGCTTGGATTTTCGCCATGTGCACAACTTGCGTTTCTTTTTCAGCAGCTTACTGTAGCTATTGCTAGATTCTGCGAGATTGGTTTTTGCTCAGGAACAAGACCATAGGTAGATGACTGTGGGTCAAAACCCTGTACCCGTGGTTCCCCCATCATTAACCATTGTTTTCCTTATAGTTTTGTTGGTGATTATCCCCCATTTATAGTTGGTTGATATTGACCCATGGCCATATATCCACTACTACTGTTGGTTATCATCCCCTATCATTAACCATTAGCCAGCTAGTTAACCATTGGTTGGTTCATATTGACCCGTGTTGTTGGTTGGTTCCCTGGGGTTGGCCGTGCGTGGCACGGGTTTCACGTCGCGTTTCACGTTGCCAAGGAGGGCAACACGTTGGCCGCCGAGGGAGCTGCAAGTGGTAAAAATTTCAGCCTCTTGGGCTGGCACAAATGACAGGGACCTGGCGACACGGGAAACCATGGGAAGCCCTGGGGAAACCGTGGGAGATCAAGCAGTTAACCATGTAATGATGGTTCAATGACTAGCGGGTTAAGAGGATGCATAATAGGATTAATAGCAGGAAATCATAGGAAATCACCCAAGACAAAGTGAAATCGATTGCAGGCTTTGATGTTCGGGGTTGGCAGTTTGTGTTTGGAGCGCAGTTCCCAAAAAAAGGGATGGACCTGGGGTGTGTCATGAAGGTCACAAACTTCAAGAAATCTATAGAAGCACAACAAAAAAGAGGCTCAAATGATCACCTTCAGGCGAGGGGCCGGCTTCCTAGGCATCCGCGTGAAGGTGCATTCCCAAATCTCCGTCGATGTGCACTACGACAGCTTGGCCGTCTTGGATGTGACGGAGTGCCGAGCCACTTCAGAGAGCCTTGACCTGGAAGTGCGGTCGTAGTTGTTCGGGGGGTGGGAATGCGGTGGCAGGTCGGTGGCTCGCTCAACGGCCAAGCTCGGGGAAGAATCTGTTGGAAGGATATGTAAGGATAGCATCAGGTGGTACTAAAGAAAAGTGGTTCAACATATGACAGTTGTTTCCCTATCATTAACCATTGTTTTCCCTATGAAATGGTTGGTGATTATCCTCCATTATTGGTTGGTTAATATTGACCCATAGCCACATGTAGGAGCCATTGAGAAGACAGATGCCAGGGACTTTCTCAGGAGCCGTTCAGGAAAAAAAACGCGAAAGCCCTCAGAGATTGCTGGCCCATTCCCATACTTTCGCCTTTGGATCAACCAACCAACCAACCAACCAACCTGCCAACTCTGGATCAACTCTGGCCGAAAGTTCTTTGTGTTCACCCAGTGAGTTGCGTGAGTTTGCTCGAACTGGGCATTCGGTAAGGCGAAAGCTCCATGGCAAAAGACCCGACAGATTATGACAAGTTCGCCATAGTTTTTCACAGCTCAGGTGCTATTTTTTCACTTGCTACAGTGAAATGGACAGTTACTGGACTTTACTTGAATTGGATGACATTGAGATGAAGCGACACTGCGATGTTTTGAGCTTTGCCTGACGGTTGATGATCTATTTTGCTCCTGGAGCATAAATGCGGGGCTTCGTGACTCAGAAACAAAGAGAATAGATGGATTTGGCCGGTGTTTTAAACATTCTTTTTCTCTAGCATATTTTTTTGATAGGAGTGGTTCAACCACCAACTAGAGATTCACGGTTTGAAAAAAAACGTCCATGGCCGTGGCTGAACCTTTGGACGGAATAAACTCTCGACATTTCTTGACCCAATCAACCGGCGCCCCACTTTCCAGCAATCAAGTTGTGGTCCCATGACTAGCTTCCACATGGACTTGTCCATAAATGGATATAAATGGCACCCTCAAAGTCATGGTCATTCTTCATGGGGAAAGCACCACTGATGGGGGGCCAGAAGGGGCACATCATGGAAAACTCACATGGAGATTCGCGTTCCCTACTCGCTGCTGAGTGATGATCGGACCTTTATCCTCTCCAAGATCGAGGGCAGAGAGGAAGCTTGGATGAGGACAAGCTTGGAGCCAGCCAAAAATGATTCCTAAGAGGGAAAAGTCAATTTTTTGGGGGTACACTGGAGAAAGCCAAACCTCATTTCCTAGTAAACTATGCCATGCAGTTAAAACATTCAGCTTAGCTGGATTCGGATGATGAAATCGGAATTTATGCCGCAAGCAATCCCAAATTTATGCCAAAGCGATCCCCTTGCCGATGGAATCCCCAGATGAAGCATTGCAGTATTCATCCATAGGCAAAAACGCTTGCTTGGACAGGAGGCAAGCATGCAGGTGCGAGTCAAGCCCCAGAAGTCATGCCCACCTGTCGCGTCAGCGGTCGGTTCGGTTGGTTTGGTTGGTACACAATGGGAGGCCTCAGCCGATTCTGTTGGATTGAAAGGGGGCCGGACCTGACAGGGATCCCGACCCTAAGGAGGCCTTTAACATGAGGCTTCAGAATCTGATCTTCGGCGCTCAGGGCATCTTCAAGCCGTGCCCTGGCAAGAGCCAGGTCAAGAAATCTCAGGAGAATCACTATGCATGTGTGAGAATACAGCTATATGCAAAACAGCACGTGAGACGGATGTGATGCAATAGTAGATATTCTATTTGGACGTCGAATCTTTGGCGCATTTGCAGGCCGTGGTTTGGCTGTGGGACTGCGGGCCCTTGGTTTCTACACACAAATCGTTGAGCGACAGTATCAGATGCACTGGGTAAAGTGCAGCTTGGAGGGATTCCGAGCTTCTCTGACTTGCCAAAGACAGAGAACGCAATGCGCTGCATACAATGATGCAGCATCGGGTTGTATTTATATGCATTTATTGGCAAGACACTGGCAACATTGAGCTATGCATACATGGGCATTGTTGATCCTAATCTATGGGCAATTGTACTGGTCCATATGTGGATGATATGGCCTACATATCTAGTTGCTGGCTAAAGAAAATGTGTTGATTTCCCAAAATTCATCTAAATTCAATAAGATTCAGTTGGTTTATCAACACATATTTTGGTGATGATTTTCAAGCACCAACCAGGATTCATGGTGAACCAACAGTGATGAGCATAAGGCTTGCGATTTATATGGTCTCATCCACCAGCCAACACTGGCCATAACCCTGGGTCGTAGCCACACCAATCAGATACTATGGATGGGTTTGAATCGCCAAGCAGTTTCTTTTTGTTGACAATTGTTCCCCATGTTCAATAAATAGTCATTATCAGTCCTTGATTGTCAATCACAATATTGCCAACGCACCACGGTCAATCAACCGACCAGATATTACGGTCAACCACTGCTGACCGTTATTGACCAGTATTGATTGGTTCCCTTACTGTTTGTCAACATTTTATGGTCAAGACTAATTATCCAAAACCATCATTAAGCAACCATTGCTAACAAACATGGTTGGTTATTGGGCAATCAACTATTATTAACCATTATTACCCAACCATTATTAACAATCCACCTAATTGTCAACCATGGTTGGTTAATGATTGCCAACCATTACTTACCAACCATTATCCACCACAATGAACCAACCATGGCGAATCCAGCCGCCCAACAGATGCAGGCAGCATGGTATTTCAGAGCACTTAGGTGGGTAGATGCGCGTGAGCGCACACGACGCGTGGGGCTCATTTGGCGTCGATGTGCCGTGGCGGCGGTCTCTGGCAAGGCGAAGAAGGGGATAGTGGTGGTGGGCAACAGTGATAGATAGCCATGGTGCCATGGTTAATAATGGTTAATAACAGGGGATAATGACCGACAATGATATGGGTTAAACAGCTACTGGTTGGTGGTTTGGTTCACATGTTTTAGTTTTCCCAGGTAATCGTTAACAATTGGTTGGCTGACTAATATTTTTCACAGGGGTTGAAACCACCAACCAGATTGGTTGACAGAAACATGGTGAATTATTGGTTAAACAATGGTTAAAACTATGGTGAGTTAATGGCTGATTCGTGGCTCAGAATGGTTAATCATCCAGAATGGCACCTCATAGGGGAGTGATGTTGGATGAGCACTATTTAAAATGAGCTGGTATTTACAGTGTTGTCGCTGGTAAGGCAGCAAAAATCACATCTGCTGGGTTAATCACCGACCATCACCAACACTGAGGAGATACTAATCAACAAGACCCACCAACCAATCATTGACATGGGATTGTGCTCCAGTAGTTTGTATGGCTTGGGTGTGAGATTTGCATATTGTGAAAAGCTGCTGCGACTCCGACATCACAGTTGCTGACCTTCGAGCACAGCAGAAGAGCCTGCGGCCAACATATGTGCTCCAAAAATCTCCAACTTGCTAAGTGACTATTGGATACTATTCCAACATATGTGCTCCAACAATCTCCAAATAATGTTGATTCTTGGACACTAATCTCCTACTGGTTGGTGGTTTCAAAATATGTTTCATTTTTCCTAGTAAGTATCAACAATTGGTTGGTTGACTAAATAGATCAAGATTTAGTGTGCATCCATGATAAACACTTGTGGCTTGCCCATCTTGCGTACCAACTGTCTCTTCACAAGGGTGATGAGCCGACCACTGCTCTGCCTGAGCCGGCTGGCGCTCTGACTCTTCAATCATCCCTTCAAGATTTTCAGAGCGCGCTTCCCAAATGGGTTTGGTCGCCAGAACTTGTGAATTATCAATGGAGTCCCAACATCAAATTTCCAAATAGCTTCAAGCTCCCTGCTAAGCTACCCAAGGATGATTTGATTTCTTTGGCTGAGTATTTCAACTCTACGAGATGGCGTAAGTGTGACCACCTTCACACCTCTTTTGTTGAAATCGCTTTTGACTTTTGGGATAAGGGGCATCGTTTGTCGGGAGACGATCACACCCCTGCTCACTATTCCACGATTATTAAGAAGATGATCAACCAATCCTTAAAGCTCTCTGTGAATCCCAAGCAGGTTATTCCCACTTCGGTTGACACTGGTTGCCTGAACAACGGCAAAACACACCCATGCGGATTCATAAGAGGAGCTAAACTGTTCATCCCTTTTGGTACTGTCAGTCGCCTGGCAGTCGCCTTCGAACATAGGCGTCAAGGTTTGTCGCATTGGCGGGGTCCTTTCTAGTTGCATGTTGAGCTCGGGTGCAGTGGCAAAATGGACGAGGCAATGCGCTGCGAGCGCTTGTCTCACAGAGACCCAGGTTTCTGGACGGTGTGCGCTGGTTGACTAATATTTTTCATAGGTGTTGAAACCACCAAAAACTCCAATAATGTTGATTCTTGGACACTAATCTGCATTAATCGTAGATTGGGCACTATAACCATCTCTTACATCTCCAACTTGCTAAGTGACTATTGGATACTATTCCAACATATGTGTTCCAACAATCTCCAAACAATGTTGATTCTTGGACACTAATCTCCTACTGGTTGGTGGTTTCAAAATATGTTTCATTTTTCTTAGTAAGTATTAAGAATTGGTTGGTTGACTAATATTTTTCATAGGGGTTGAAACCACCAAAAACTCCAATAATGCTGATTCTTGGACACTAATCTGCACTAATCGTAGATTGGGCACTATAACCATCTCTTACATCTCCAACTTGCTAAGTGTCTCTTGGGCAACACCTGCTGCTTGTTCAACAGCGAAGCCCTCGCAGCGAATCTCCGGCGCCAGGACACCATCAAGGCAGATTATCCCAGGCCGATTCTCAGCAGCTCGGTCCCGGAACGAAGCAGTCCGTGGGGTGAAGCAGCCGTGGCTGTCTGCGATTTTGGCAGGCGAAAATTCTTTGACTTGCCCGGTGTATGTGGTTGTAGTTGTTTGTTATATCATTTTTAACATTTCAATAAATGCGTGCGTTCTGTTTATTTTGAGTTTTTTTCTATATCTATACTTATTATGTATATACGTGCCTGCCAAGGACTTTAAGGCGAGATGACCCAGAAACAACTTTCCTGCTCATGTCCAACCAACATTTTGCGTCAAATACTGATTTTTAGCCGTGAAGGGATTGTCAGTACAGAAAGCAAAAGTAATAAAAGTTGCAGTATATGGCCCTGTGGTTAACGATAATATATAGTATAGCACTACCATAGCCAGTGATTTGCACTACCATAGCATTACAATAACATGACTTATTTACTTTGCACTACTACAGCACTGCTTAGCAATGGCTAATCACTACAATAGGATGAGCCATCGCATGCCATTGCTTTAAATGGCACAGAGATTTGCGTCGCGACTCTGTCTCAGGAACCATGTTCTCGAAGCTGGAAGACGCCGGCTGCAAGTTAGGGACACTGCGGGAAGCTGGAAGCTATCCATGGTTCATTGGGAAGTTTCTTAAGATAGGGGACCCCAAAGCAAAACCCCAAAGGAATGGTTGTTTTGTTGCTCATGAATGATAGATATTGGATATTTCGGGGCTCACCTATTTTGAGAAACATTCATTTTTGCCATCAGAAAAGTGAGTCCAACCTGGTGAAATGATCCGACAGATTTAGGTTTTGTTTTTCGAGGGTGCAGAAAACTGGCAGCTTCCCCATTGATGATATTTGTTTATTGGTTGGCAAAAGGATACCAACATTTCTGGACAACCCCTCATGGATCATGGTCACCCAAATGCGTTTTTGTTGATGTCTTGTGGTCTTGGTGTTGCCTTGC
This sequence comes from Symbiodinium kawagutii, assembly GCA_009767595.1. Taxonomy (NCBI): domain Eukaryota; class Dinophyceae; order Suessiales; family Symbiodiniaceae; genus Symbiodinium; species Symbiodinium kawagutii. Next base: position 853,154 of record VSDK01002138.1, on the reverse strand, counting down.
CAGCCAGTTGAACCTTGCCATCATGTCAAATCTGCAAGCTGTCAGCCAGTAGATTTCTTCAGGGATTTCCGGAGGCAAAAAGATTTGTTTGGCTGGTGGCTTTTGACCTTGTGTTTTAGGGAAGTATAGTGGGCAACAATAAGGGGTATATAAGAACCATCAATTGGGCCTCGCCGAACTCCTTGAGATAGCGATGATATCGCGATGAAAATTTAACCATCAGTAATGATGAAACAACTACTGGTTGGTGGTTTTAAGCATTTATGGTTTCCCCAATTGATTATCTCATGTTTTCAGGATGGCAAAACTAACCACAAGCCAGCTTCTTCTCTGATACAGAACAGTTGGTGCATTGAATGCTCAAAATGAACCACCACATGGCTTATGTTCTTGCTTTCGTTGAAACACTCAGCTTGTATTTAACGTCAAGCCTGGTGAGCGCGGACCCTTGAACTTTTGAGAATCAACTCCTGCCAGACAGTACTAAGCAGACAATAATTCAATACTGGTGTCCTTACTGGTTCGAAATCGTTGGCGAGTGATGATTGTTTAAGCACGGCTGTGACTTGTTTGAAGTGGCAAATCATGACAGCTATCAACATTTCACGAGATAGCTGGGCCATAGCTGCCCTTGGCCTAGGATGAACTTGAATCAGATTCTGCTGACGAAGTATGACGGCTGTTGCCAACAGTGCCTTGGTCAATTTTGTGCAAAGATAGATTTTGAAAAAGCCGGCTACAAGATACTACAAGCTACCCAGGGCCTAGTCAGAGCGTGGTCAGAGCTGAGAGTGAGATGCATGTGTTCCTTTTTTTCAAGATTTTATTGTTTTCCAGTAAACTTCCGCATGGACTTGAGTGCAATTTCACAGGAGCAAGGCTTCTGACGATTTTTTCGCAGCAGCGGCACACAGACACACAGAGCAGCGGGGAAACTCTCACACTCGGAAATTGGACTTGCCGGACTTAGGTGCCTCAGCATGTCGTGCAATTCGTAATTCACCGGACTTTGATGCAGCCACCGCACCAAGATTACGTCGCAAGTGGGCATCCAACTTTTTGCCCCTGCTCCAATCTAAATAGATTCCAATCCAATCATGGCCAATCTGACCTAGTCGAATCATATTCATGCATATCCAATCTATCTATTTACATATCTATCCAACTTGCTATTTGTATCCCTCTCTCTCTCCCGCACTGCTGTTGTTGTCCAAAATGTCCTAGCAGGGAGTTTCCGTGTAATCAAAAATAGCTTTTGGCGTAAGTACTTATACTATGAAGAAACGCTGTATTGTGTCCAGTGTGTAGTGGGTTGAAGCCCATTCTGGATGAGTATGAGTCCTCATCTAGAATGCACTCGCAATAGTTTTACGGCATTGGCTTTGAACATGTTCACAAAAATGTGTATTGAAAATCTTTCCAATCTTGAGAAGAATAGCGTGGGAATACAATCTCTTGAAGGCTGACCGAATCATTTGCGGCCAGGAAACCCGCATTAATCCTTGCATATGAGCATAAATCGGGGCAAACCGCGGCAAACCTTTGCAAGGCACACCTGTTCGGATGTGTATATGTATCCTTCTCTTTAAACAAGATCATGCTTATAATGCAGTCAACCTGTTTTTTTTGCACCCGACTGAATCTTGTGAGCGCAGACTACTTTGGGTGAAGGGGCCAATGGGTAAAGTGCACTTTTGTAGGGGGATCTTCATCTTCAACACGATTGCGTCAAGAATGACCACACCATCCCCTAAAGGAATACTTGCAAGGGAGTTACCGTTTGTTGGAACGAATGCGGCACTTGCTTCAAAGAACACTTGCACTTTACACAGTGAATCTGTGAGCCGGCTCTACTCAAGAGCATGCCGGTTTTTATATTTCCATATTCTGCCAGTGCTCAGGGTGAGTTGGTGCTTCTAAACATGTCACCAGCTTGCACCGGTCAAGGCTATAGCTCGGCAGCTGGAAAAAAAAATGTTGATTTTCCTGGGGCACCTGGCAGCACTGCAGAGGATACCGCGGATTATTCCGTCGGAGAAGCACAGATTTTTCACATTTTTCCAAGCTAAATGTCCCTCTCGCTCATGTTCAAAGATGTTCCCTGTCGCGGGCTTGATGTTTACCGATGCTACATGATGCTACTGAGTCTACTGCTCATTTTTGGCACCTCAGATATTTCAAGCTGTTTTTTCAACGGGACATGGGAAGGGCGTCAGCAGAGCCACTGGAAGGAGTGGCTGGTTCTGGTGCTCTGGGCTAGCAGTTTTGGATGATCAACATCCGATCGCTGTATAGATGTGGGAGCCGTCTCCCTTTTGTACGTAGTTCCACGGCCCACACCCGGTGGACTGTTGCATGCGCGATAATGCGTGTGTAAACAGCCCAAAAAGTGCCCGAACTAAAGAGGCGGAGATGATTTGCTTCTTTCGGTGGAGACGGGCTTAGTTTGAGGCCGCTTTCCCTGGTCATTACCAGACTGCTCCCTCTCAGCTTGAGATGTCTTTTTTCTTCAAACGGACTAAATTCCAACGGTTCACAAACATTCATCAGCAACCTTTGCAAGCACAAATCCCACAGGTCAGCACCGAAACCCACAGGTCAGTGGTTGAAGCACGGTCACCATGGTCCAGGTCCCATTTTCAACAGCATCAAGCCGTTGGTTTTCCCACAGGGCACTGCCTTGGAGCTGAGAGCAGAATCTTTGAGCTGCCAGCTCTTGGGGCACGTGACCCCGACCATAACCCCGTTCCCCCTGGGCCCTGGGCCCGTGTCCATCACTCGATCGGCAGCAGTTGTAGTCTCAGAATTGCCCATGGTTCTCGCCTAGAAACCAAAGGTCATCAGCCAGCGCACCCGAACAAGCAACAGTGTGCTAGCTATACATTCAAGATTGTTGATATTTGAATAACTTGTTGGTCCATGAATGTTGGCAGCTATCGTCCACTTGTAGGCAAACAATCGTCGATATCATCATTGACCTTGTTATCCTGAATAGTTTTAGTTTACGATCACCGAAAAATACCTGGGATTTCTCATGAAACAGCTCGTTTTTCCTCTGAAATTCTTGGCGAACTTCTCTCCCATGAAATTGCTTGCGTATAATATATATATATAGCTGGTATACCCTCTATTCTTGTTGGTTATTATCCCCTGCTATTAACCAGCTAAACCATGAGTTGGTTGGTTAACGTTGACCCATAGCCATATTATTAACCATTATTATCATTATTAACCATAGCTATATTAACCCTATTACTATTACTAACCACTATTAGTTGGTTGGCTAAACAAACATTATACACCAGTATTATTAACCACTATTAATTGTTATACCATTATTATTATACCATCATTATTAACAACTATTAACAACCATTATATAATCAAACATTAACCAGCTCTAATAACCAGCTATGGTTGTTGGTTGAGGCGCCTTGACCCGCTCGCCAGTTCTTCTCCCTGGCGGCGCTTGGGAGGTTGCCGGGAAGCCCGGCCGGAGAGCAGCAGCGCCACCCTGGTCGCGATGCGCCGGCGGTGATGCCCAAGGGATAGCTATGGATTGCTACAGGTTGGCGTGGGTTCAAATAGATACTGTAGTAACAACCTATAACAATGATAATAACAATGGATAAGGGATGATAAAGGATTAGTAAACACCATAGGTAAGGGATTATGGTTGGTAATCCATGTAATATTTAATCCATAGCTTTGGTTATGGAATAAGGGATCATAAGGGATTAGCAACAATGGATAGTAAACAATTCATGGTTGGCCATGGTCAGTAATGAGCTATTTGGCTGGTGGTTCAAAACCATTTTGTCCCTAGTGATTATTAACAAATGGTTGGCGTTTCATAGGGATTGAAACCACCAACCAACTGTGCTTGGCAATGCTTAATGTTCAACAATAAGGGATGGCCAACAATCATCACCAATAATATCCATCAGTCATTTAACAATCAGAATGACTAAGAGCGATGGCCAACAATAACCGTGGAACAACTGATAGCCATGGATAGCGGGCTGCTAAAGTTCCATCAAGATGGCAAGGGAGAGGGAGTTTTTCAATCCATTGGTCTACAGGAGAAAATCCAGGAAACCATCAAAAAACTGGTTTCTGGGCTACTTTCCTGAATATTTTCTTGTAGGCAAATCCTATCATGTGTGTATTAGGTTTTATGCAGAATGATGGTCGGTATGCCTGTAGTAGCTATCCGTCTATCTAGCCATGATGGCAATGATGATGCATTGTAAGACCCCATATATAGACTGATGATTGATAATTGTAAGTGGTACGTGATACTTGATCGGTTTATTGCAAACAGCTATTATGATTTTTCGCATGCTTGTCATTTACATATCATGATGTTTGCAAATGATGGTGATATGATGGTGATGATGATTTCTGATAATGATGATTTCTGATGACTAGTAATGACTGGTGTTCATGATGGCAGTGGTAATGATAGCCTGACAGTGCTATAGCCCCTATTTATGGTGATGTGCCAATGATTTTTGGTTGCTTGGTCCATAGTTCAGGGTTGTAAGAAGCATAACCGAACATCAAACAGTATTTGCAGAATAACGGCATACAGTGATGATAGATGATTCACAATCATCATTGTAAACCACAATGCTGGACAAGCAAAATTCCATCAATTCTACTTCTATTTGCATATATTTGTCTATTACAATTATGAACACAATATGTTTATCCCTAAAAACATGCAAAAAGAGTCAGTCATCCGCACTAATCTGGGGATGGCGGTGGAGAGAGAGAGAGAGAGAGATCCGCACTAATGTGATGACATGTGATGACCTTTTTTCTGTATCTTTTCTGGGTTGCGACACGGAAATAATTGATGGGAAGCGTTGCCGCAAACCAAGCCAATAAATATTCACTATTGATGTTTCTGCTTTGCTCATGTAGAACCATTATCAACGAGAACTAAGGCATCAACTGCTAGCTATAAACCATCGCTATTGATTCCCCAGCCATTATGCAACCCTCATGCGCAAGTCGCACATTCCTCGCAATCACGCAACCACGACAAACCGCTGTGAACATCTGTGAGCCATCACACAACTACACAAACATTTGGTAAACCTAACTATTTTACCAAGATCAACTATGATCATGAAGCATCGAATCACATCAATTCACCATAATTACAGTAGATTATTCAATCATCATTCACCCAAATTAGCCATGAATTAAATGCTAGATAACCATTATTAGCCATGAATTTGCCAAGAATTTGCCATCCACTAACCATCGATTAACCATTATCACCCATCACTAGCAGTGGTTGTTCCACCCCTTCTTAGGACCTTGCACAGCCGCATATAGCACAACGCACAACCCCCCGCAGCACTGGTGCAGGCGGCGGTACTTTGCGACTGGAGTGGCTGCGACGTGAAAGCGGGAGGGGCTGACCATGATTTTGAACGGTGGGTAAGGTTGATCTTATGGCTAATTAGTGGTTAATAGTCGTCAATTGTTGGCATTTGTTGCTTGCCATTATAACGGTAATCAGTGGTGACGGTGGTTTGATATGATTATGATGGTTTTTGAGTGGTTAGCATGACATGGTAAGCAAAAAGCTAACCAATGGTCAACTAGTGGGGGTGGCCTGTTCAATGCCAATGGTTAGATAATTGATGGTTATTTGTCGCTCAAGCGGTTAATTTTGGACAACTGATGGTTAATTGATTAATTACTTGGTCGCTGTTAGTGTTTAAGAATTTATATTTTGTTTAATTGATGGCTAATTGATGATACTTGATGATTAAGTGATGGTGAATTTGATGGTTGGTAATGGTTACTCAATGGTTATATAACGATGGTGAAATCGGGTTGTGAATGGTGAATCAATGATTCATACGGGGTAATTGATGATTAATACAGCTTGGTGATGGTACATGATGGCCAATGGAGTGCAAGACATATTGTGTCTTGGTTTTTTGACATGTGCGAGCAAGTGCTAGCAGAATAGCTGAACACACAGGCGATTTCGGGGTGTGCTTTAATTTCGGAAGCATCCTGAAACAATTTCTGTGACACAAAGGGGCTCAGAAAACCATGGTTCTGCTGGATGACTTCATGCGAAGCGTGCGACAGCTCCTGAACTCGCTTCCAGAATCGTAGTATTTGAACCTTATATCCGCAATTCTTATCGTTGGGGGCGGGCAACCCAAGCTGTTTGGTTGATGATTTCAATATACTTCAAACTTGTCAATCATATTTGCTTGATGCATGTTTCGCAAGAAAATCTGGGCTGTACATTCAACTGCAACAAGACTCAGATTCACCTAAAGTGTCCATAAATGGTGGACTATCCCATTTATGGAAAAAATAATGTGCTGCGCGAAATTCGACAGGACAAAAAAAACGAAAAAACATTTGATGGATGATGAAGGGTTATTTTCCAGTTATTTCCAAGAAATTTGGCCATTTGATTGACCTCATGATGGCGGATGTCATGGGCAATCTCCAGCCATTTGTTCCATGATTGGAGGGGAACCAACTCCTGGAGCCCAGGTTTCAGGATTGCGACCTGAGTGGGGTAACCCTGGATTCGCGGCCATGGATGGAGTTCGTGCGCATGTGGGGCCCGTGCGCGTCCATGAAATGGCGAGCTGGGTCAATATTAACCATCAATAGTGATTAACTAGTTGGTTAATGGATGATGATAGGGTATAATAAGTAACAGTACTAGGGGATATACCAGCTATATATGGCTATGGATCAATATTAGCTTGCCAATAATGGCTTATAATGACCAACCAAATCAAAGCGGAAAACAATGGGGGAACCCGGGGGACTAAGGGTGAACTGACCCACAGCCAAATGGTGACGAATGTGTCGGCTGGGGACAGCGATTCAGACCCAGGTGATTGCATTTTCGGAGCTGCACCAAGGGCTGAAACTCACTCAGCAAATGCCCAAGTAGATGGCAGATGGGGAGTACCTCTAAGGAAAAGCATTCAAGGAAATGACCACACCTCCACAACTCAAAAAGATTGGGCTACTTGATGGGATAGCATCGCCGATTGTTGGTTGAGCATTCCTAGGATTTCATCTTGCCCCCACACCATTCCTTGGTTCAAACGCTGAAGTCATAGCCGTCACCTAAGTCTTCAAGCGGCTGATAGATGAGCTGATAATCTCAGATCAGGAATATCATTTACCATCATGCTGGTTTCCAATCAATCATTAGCTGGGATTTGATAAGCTCAAAAAACAACCGCGACCGAATATCATTCTGAAAACAGAGCGATGAAAGATAGAAACACTGACTGGTCAATTTGTGAAAATATGTTGCAAGATGTTCTACTAGCTGATTCGGTGTTTGTTATGCGATCTTCTAGGTCCATATCCACTGACACGCTCGGATCCCCAACAGCTGGAAACATTGACCAGTTGCTACCCAGTAGCTTACGTAGCCAGGTTTGGCGGCTACATCTTGATGATACGTGGATATATCCCTGATCAACTGCCGGTCAAGCGATTCCATCCAAGGATGTGCGACCTTGGGGTTTGCCACAGCAAAAGAATTGTACAAGACACCCACTGTTTCTTTGTGGGGTAGCAGTGGGTGGGTGATCCAACTTCCAACTCACCATGGCTATGAACCAACGAACCCATCAACAGGGTCAGGGCCCATGAGATCCAAGTTTTCTGATTTCCTTGGGCCTAGGTCAAGCACATTTCCGCGTCCAGTCCTCAGATTTGTTAGGGCACGTACCAACTCCGAAGCGTTGTTGCAGCAGAGCTCTTGCTGCCTTTGCACCGAGGTGTTGCATGCAGCTTTCCACCGAACCGAGAAATGATGGTTAAATGGTCAACAAGAGCTGATTAACTATAAACCATTGATCATGGGTGATGTATGTTTAAGAATCAATGCTTGATCGTTAAAGAGATGGTCAGTTATGGTTTGGTTTCAGGTTAACAATATGGCCATAGCTTCGGATGTGCTTACATCCGAAGGGGCTGAACAGGGCGCAGCCAACTGGATGCCCAGATGAAGATCATTTGCCTGACATGCCATAGCATGCCCATGGCAAGATAACAAACCCATGTCATGCTTGATCCCCAGGTGCCCCAACCCAATGGAGAGTACCATGGTCGACGTTTATAGTATGTTGAAGGATTCTGGCTGATGTTTGCGCAGGAGTTGGTGCTGATGGTTTCCGTCAAAAGGCGTTTGTTGGTTCCAAGTTCCTAACCATCATTTTGAATCACCATATCTTCGGGATGGCGATGGAGAGAGATGTTTTTTTTGCTTTGGTAGGCCTATGTGCCCCTGGGGCGAGGTCCTATGGAGAGAGAACCAGTATATATTTTCATAGATTGCTTTCCACTATACAGCCATTGAGTTAGCTAGTTGAGTTAGCTCGTTGAGTTACTGTAGCTAGTTGATCTCCGCTGATGACCTGCAGCCTGGTTGAACTGCTTGAGATGGGGATTAAGAGAGAGAGAGAGGGAGGTACAGCCCATTACTATGAAGTGATGTCAAGCTGACTATTGGCTACCATTGTTTTACAGATCCATGGTTGATGAATGATGGTTACTGGTGGTCACGGGTTGCCTAATGGTTGGCTCCTGTTCAATCAGTGGTTGATTATGATTGATGATTCACTAAGCTGGTTCATCATCATGAATTAATGGTTGATGATGCTTCGCAATGGCTATGGGCTCCGGTTCATGCAATGGTTAATAGACTTGTATGATATTGTATGGCCAAAAGTGGTTGATCAGTGTGAATTGCTGGTTGAACAAGGTGTCCACCACACCGAACATCGCCGCCCCACCTGGCCTTGTCCCGCCACCCGTCCAACTGCTGCCCCACGTTTTGTTTTCCACAGGCCCCCAGAGTCGAAACCCCCGAGGTGGGTGGAGCAGCTGCCACGCCAGTTTTTCTGCAGCTTGTAAGGTGGTATGGTTAACTTCTTAGTGGTTTGAACCATGGGTAATAATGGTTAATAGCAGGGGATAATACCAACATATACCAACAGTTAATGATGGTTAATGATGGTCAATGATGGTTAACTAATAGGGGATAATAAGCAACAATGATTTGTTTGATAAATTACTGGTTGGTGGTTTGATTCACATTTCTTATTTTCCCTAGTAATGATTAGCAATTTTTTGGTTGACTACCATTTTTAATAGGGGTTGAAACCACCAACCAGTGCAAGTTTTGCCAACAGTTGATCAGTGGTTGGGTCATTGTGAATTATGGTCGTCAATTATGGTTAAACCCCTATGGTTGATCAGTGGTTGGGTCATGGTTGATCAATTTTTGATGATCACCAGTAGGAATGTAATCAATGGTTGGTTGATCGTTAAATGAACGGCTAGCAGATGAATAATTAATGGTTGATTGATGGTCACTGGTTGGTTACTGATAGCCAATGGTATTTAACCCTGGCAAAAAGTGGGTTGGCACCATGGCTTCATCGTCACAGGTAGCTGTGCGTGTGGATAAAACTGTGGCGCCACCTGCTCAGTGGGATGATCACCCTGGCAAAGTAGCGCCATCTAAGTTGCTGGGGATGGGGTGGCGGAGGATATGGGATGGTACATCCGTTCATTCAACATACTGCTGGCTGATGGTTTCAAACATGTTTGCTTTCCTCAGTCTTACTAAATGGTTGGCTGGTTGACTGATATTTTGGATAGGGGTTGAAACCACCAAGCAGACTAGGTCGAGGCTAATGATGATGAATAGTGAGATGATGATTAGTGATGATGAAGAGGGGCCACTCGGACCCTTTTGTAATCTAACATAGCAACGGAAAATCACACAAGAATCTCCGGAAACGCCTGAATGTGTGATGTTTATGATGTTTATGCTTCTGGGGTGACACATTTGGTTGATGATTTCACGAATGGAGTGTTTTCCTTAGTTGCTGCTTTTCGTTGGTGTTGTTGAGGTGGCTGCTAGTGCTGGAATGGAATGGATTCATAGTGACATGAACCAACCATTGTGAGTACAATGATCGCAGTCCATCCCGTATCATCCACCAACCGATTAGGAAACTGACCAAAGTTGATCATTGTTGATGAGAGATCCATTTGTTTATAAATAGTCCCCCTTTTACCTGCCCAATAGCCGTTGATTCATCCCAAATTCATCCGCATTTGGGATAGATCATCAGCTATTGAGCAGGTCAACTGAAAGTGGTTTAGCCCAAATACAGGGTGGTTAGTGAACAAACGGATCTCCGACTGTGATGATATCACCACTACGCTGGGTTCGTTTCTAAGCGTTTGAGGTCGGCGAGCGGTTTTGCAGGTTTGCGAAGCGACTTTCTTATCGCGGTACATCCCACAGGAATCGATTCAGAACTGACCCGTGGAGTAATTGTCAGCCATCAATTAAGCATCGCTCAACCATCAATGAGCCATCCATTGACCATCAACCCTGATTAAGTATCAGTTCACAATCAATCCACGATCTCACCGGGTAGACCTCAATGAATGATGGTCAATGGATGGTCAATTTACCATGATCAATAAACTCGGCCTGGTAAATCTCACCGATGTTCCGGTGGCCAAGCGAGTCAGGTGGGCACAGCTTCCATCGCACCTTGGCGATAGCTGTGTTCCGTGGGGCCTGCAGTTGTTCGATGTCTTGATCGTGGTTTATAAAACCCAGGGGATGGGAGAGTTAATGATTAATCAACGGTTGAGACAGGTTAGGTGATGGTAGGTGATGGTTAGTGAACGGTTAGCTAATGGTTGATCAATGGTTGATTGACAATCATGGTCAATGGTGAGGGCTATGCCAGATAACTCCTGTCACAAAAGCAAGCCAGACAACGAGGTCGCCCACCCTTGTGGGGGTTATGATGTCCAAGACTGTGAATCTCAGTGAATCACCACACTCTAATCCCAAGCCAAAGAGCAGGAA
>VSDK01002138.1:777930-842197 GCA_009767595.1 Symbiodinium kawagutii | reverse complement strand
CCCCCAGCCATTGGAATGCCATGCAGCCATGAACAATTTCTTGTGGGGGCAGTCGTAACCTTAAGGGCTTCTAATCATGATTGGTAATGATTGAAATGATTGCTGTTCCTGGAGAATAGCTGCTGATGATTGAAGCAGTGCCTACATCAGACGGCGAGGCCAAATCTGCCCGTCGCGAGTGCAGCAAGGTGCGCGCGGTACTTCTGTGTGGATGCTGAGCAGTCGGCAAGTGACATGGCTATGGGTCAATATTAATTAACCAATAATGGGGGATTTCCACCAACAATAATAAGGGAAACAATGGTTAATGATAGGGGAACCAGGGGTACAGGGTTTTGACCCACAGCCACATGATGCTTGAACTCGCCATCAATTGGCGGACCGGCCGATCGGTTTGTCAAGGAAAACATAGGTTGCTTCAACTACATTCTGCCGTTCTGCTAGCATGTTCCAGAAACGATCTTCGAAGTGCTGGAGACGACGGCAGCACTTAGAAAACGGAAAAGTGTGTGTGTGTGTTTGTGTGTTTCTGTTTTTCTTCGATGATTTTACCTATATACAAATATATGCATACAAGTAAATATATATATATAGATACATACTGATTTGTGTTTTATTTGAAAACATACATATGTACATATGCTTTAAAAATCATATACATATATATATATATCAAAACCATACATATGCACATATGTTATGTAGATTTATATTGATATATTTTAACGTACATGTGCACATATGTTTTTCGAAATGAACACACAAATATCTATAGACATAGATATGGTTTTTGGATAGCTCATCAGCTTGATGAGCTCCACCTGCCCCCCAAGCATCCCAAAGGAATGCCCGCCCCTGCGCTAGGGCGGCCGAAGAGTTGCTGCGGGAGTCTCAGGGTAGCATCAACCAGGGGATGGCTGGATTCTTTGATGGTTGTAGAACGGTGAAATAGGGCAAATGGTTTTTGAATGGTTCATGGTTATTGGTTATGATGGTGAATAATTGTGTAAGTTCAATGGTATATATTGGTTTAACGGATGCCGCCCTGAATGATCATTACTTGTTAACTGGCAACTGCGAACCACACATGTTCTTTTGTCATCTGTTGTTTGCTCACAAAGGCACTAGTATGGGATGCTCCAGCAGGGCGAAAATCACCACGGTTTTGCCAAACGATCGTGTTTGTGATGTAGGGGGTTGGGTTGGTCTGACACTGCTAATGTGCCACTGAGCAAAAGGTGAACAAATAAATTCCGAACCAGTTCGATATGAAAACTCTCTTGCCAACCATTTCTGGGAATGATGTTCAGTGACGCCATGCTCCTGCTGTTCGTCCTATAATTCCTGAATGCGACAGGATGGGATTTGATTATACTTGATTGGATGAAACATGTTTTTTCTTCGGTTTGCATGACCGCAAAGTATTCAGCTGTTCATGCCAGCATTTTGCACCTCCCATATCCCTCAACTACTGTAATGCGCGTGGCGTTGGATGACTGCAAGTAGCGGGCAGATCAAAATAGTGTAGTTCAAGTTCCGTGCTTGCCCCATGTTTCCAGCAAAATTGACCTTCATTTGCTGATGCTGTTTGATTTGGATTGGATTCAGCATTGTCTTGTCTAGTTGTGTCAAAATTTGCCTTGCCAGTTTACTCACCTCCATGCTTTGTTTGGAATTCGTGTCGGGTTGGATGCAAGATTCGCTGATGTTGATGTTGAAAAATGGGTCTAAGTCCACGAAATTCTTGTTTTTTGTTTTCAGTTCAGTCTGGCTTGGGTTCACGATTCACCGGGACTTGAAAAATGCATCTTAGAAAATACTGGGCTCGAAAACCGATCACTTCAGTTTTAAAAAACAAATTGACAGAACAACCATGGGTAAAGAAATTGTGTATCAATATGTGTCAATCACGGTGTTTGGGAATACTGTAGCGGAAAGGGTATTATATTTCAATGCATGTCATGATTGCACTTGACTGGTGGTGGCATGTACTTGCATGGCATGTGCAGGGCATAGCATTGCTTTTTGCCCTCAATTGGCACGGTAAGATGTGCGACTGAGTTGGCGTCATGCATGCAAAGGCAGTTCAACAGTGCGATGTTTGACATTCCTATCTCATGGGTTTTTCCGGGGCGAATGTGCGTCGTAGACAGGTAAAACATAGCCGTTCCCGCCTGGCCCACGTTTATCTCCCGGTGCCTTGGTTCCTGCGATGGATTGCACAGCAGCAATCTAACATTGCCGCCTGGAAGATCATCATTCCCAGTAGGTAGGTCATCTGCAAAGGTATATCCAGCCAGCTCTGTGAGATTTCCAGTCGGTATATGTTAAATTTGACTGCCAGCATTGGCAGCTGGCTCCAAGGCTCTACCAAGAATGCCTGGCAAAATTCCTGATTGAACAAGACTGGATAGATCAACTGCCCGGCATTGACTTATAGGCGAAATGCAGCCAGGCTGCATGGCTTGGTTGCAAAAGTCAACTCGACCATTTTAATCCATTTTACATAGTTTCCATATCTAATTGTTGCCTGGCAGATTTCGCCAAGCTCCAGTGGTTGTTCGTACCTGCGGCCAGCCTCCGTGACCCAAGGCCCTAGCAACGATTTGCAGCGATCTGCCAGGTGACCCTCTAGAGGGTTGTCATTGGCACCGCTGGTCAGTTCTATACCCTCTTGGTTGGTAAGTTATACACCTGCCATTCTTAGTATGTACACTCCGGAAAACGAACCTGCAAGTAGACTATCCAGTATTTGTACTGGTTTTACCTTTAAAATTGGTGATTTTCAGCTTCCAGGTTTCTTTGCCGGAGGGTAGTTATGTGATGTTATGTGCACTGTTGGAGTTTTGTCCCCATTTCGCTTGGCTATCATCAATGAATAGCTGGAAACCATGAACAACGAATAAATGCCGATGATTTTGCTGATTATGACTTTGAAAAACTAGAGCCAGTCATTGGGGTCACGAACCATCGAGGCTATAAACATGAACTGCTGATTGAGTTCGACTCGGCCGGCAGAAGCATCATGGCTAATCTTGGGCCTAGGGCGTCGGCGCCTCATATGCCTTTCCAAGGCCGCCAAATCCTTGGCAATGCAAGCACGCTACGCGTCGGGTGAGGAGCGCATGCTGCATGGACTGGCGCTCGCTTGAGAATGATTGGTTAATTGTGGTTGGTAAAATGGCTACGGCTCAAGTCTTGGGCTCAAATTACTTTGGTTGCGAGACCCTTCACAGGGTAGGCTTTAATTCATTTCTTCACTGCATTCATGGCGGATCACAAGCTGATATCTTGCGTTGGCTATTCCCTCCGACTGGCCAGACGACAGAATCAGGACATTGTTGCTCATCATCTTTTGAATGGACTATGCTCATTGACTAAGGGAGGAGTTGAGCGCTTCGTGAAGCCAATATCTTTGTGTTCTGCTTTGGGTTTGGACAAGGGCAGGGACATGGACCAAGCTTGTGGCACGACAGTTTCTGACGGGAAGGGTGCGGAGCGCCGATCGACATTGGCAAGAGCAGAAGTGCGCCTTGATCAAACCACCCAGACTGAAACCCAAATGATGTCGATGGAGCAATTCCATACCATCATCAGCCGGATTGAAAGAGATTTGATCGAGAAACTTTCTGTGCGCATGCTTCCTGCCACATGCCCGACTGAACCGAATGAGCCGAACGAGGACAAGAGCACCCCAGCCTCAGTCTGTCACGAGTTGTTTGCCTCCCAGACTAGCCAGTGTGACAGTGATCAGGTTGCACACAATGTGGATCCCAGGGCCGCTCCTACAAATTCTTCAGCGACGTCATCCACAAGCCGAGAGGAAGCCAAACGGCGCCGAAGAGAAACTCGAAAGCGTGAGCTTGAGGCAATGGCTGGGCTGACTCCCCTGAAGCAAACCCCGTAGTTGCCGAAGTTCCTGTCCACACGTGTCAGGTTTGGCTGCTGTAATGAATTCAATTGGCATTTTGCCTTCTGCTTCGGTCTTTTCATTAGCTCGTTTTCTTGCGTGTAAAGTTTGCAATACCTTTGACCATTGGCTGGCTCTTTCGGGCTGGCCATGGCGAACTTTTTGGGCCACGAACTCAGTGATCCACATTCTCGCTTCTGCCCCAGGCAGACTCGGACCCCGAGGTAGCGATGGAGAGAGAGAGAGAGAGAGAATGGTTACTTTACGGATGTTTTTGGTGGTGAATTATTGGTTAGTTGAACGATTGCTTAATGGTTTATGGTTGGCATTGTGGTTGATTATAGTGAATGCTTCTGATATGTGGTGGTTTATGGATTGGTCAGCGGTGCTCAATCTATGGTAATTTATACCGTCAACAAAGAATGGTTACTGAGGTGGTTTGTTTCAGAGATTGCTGACCAACGTTCACCAAGAAGAACTGGTTCATTGCTTATGATGGCTAATGTTTGGTGATCATTTGGTGGTTATCGAAGATCCAGTGATGATTTTCGATGTTTCAGAATTGGTTACTCGTTTTGATGTTCACTGTTGGTGATTGCGGATGGTTGAGAGCCAACCGAAATCGATGCTTTAGGATGGTTTATAACTATGACCGGTTCTATAATGATCGGTGGTCGGCTGGTCACTTCTATAGTAATTGATGCTTGGCACTTGATCAGCGTGATGCTGACGGCGAATCTACTGGCTGACTGGTTGGATCAGCTGGGGACGAACCCATGGCAACAAGCAACAGCTCCCTAAGGGGAACGTGACAAGCTGGGACCAAGGAGTGGGGGCCAACAATAACGGAGGAGAAGAACCGCAGCAACACCATCGCATCATCATCGTGCAATCAGCCTATCCCATGAATCGCTACTGTATTGAATACTGGGGATGCAACCTTGGACTCTGATGGCTGATTGTTACGTGGTACACACAGCCAACGATGTAGTGAGGGTGTCAGTATTTGGTTTGCAGAGGATCGGTGTATTTGTATGTTCGATCTATCAGTCTATTTGTTTACCTGTTTGCATACCGATTTGCCTATCATTTAGCCAATGCGACCCATCCATTTGGATGTGTGTTTGTGTGTTTATTTGTTTGTGTATTTGTGTGTGTGTGTGTTTCTTTCTTTCTTTCTTTCTTTCTTTCTTTCTTTCTTTCTTTCTTTCTTTGTTTGTTTGTTTGTTTGTTTGTTTGTTTGTTTGTTTGTTTGTTTGTTTGCCTATCTATTTATCTATCTATCTATCTATCGAACTATCCATCTATCTATCTATCTCGCTCCAAAAAATCCATCTACCTCTCTCTGTCTACTTATTTGTCCGCTAGCTTAGTGTGGACAGAAACATCTCAAACAGCTGCAAGTGAGCCCAGGGTCAGCCCATAGTGGTAGGAGTTCTTCTGGCAGTTCCTTCAGGACTTGGGCCGAACCTCAAGTTCTTCCAGCCAGACGCCCTTTCGTTCCGACCTTACCATTTGTGGACATTGATGGCGGTGGATGCTGGGGGAGATGATTGGTAGAAGATGGTGATCAGATGCCAAATCATCGACATCTCGTATCCTTAAATGATGGCAAAGATGGCATTCACATGCATCAACAATCCTAGAAATGGCATTTAATGGGTCCATACGGAAATGGTACTGTAGTACCGCCCGTCCCCCAAAAAAAGAGAAAGTAAATATCTTAGAAAGAAACCAAAAATGGGGTAGCCGCCAATTCGCTTGGTGGTGACCTCAATTCTTAGCAACAACCCAGCTGAGGAATTGCGCTATTAAGAATGAGTAACAACAGTTTAGGAATTCTTACCAACAGCTAAGTACCAACAACCAGCTTCGCTGAGTAGTCAACAACCAACGTTGGTGCCCAGGCACGTTTTTTGGTGTCCACCTCAGGAAGTAGCAGGCAATTGGCCAGCACGAAATCAAACTTCGGCATCAAGGTCATGGCCAAGCAAAGTTCAACTGAAGGGATGAGGAACACCAAGTAAGCTGGCAAGGTTTCAGACGCTGGGATGTATCCAATGGATTTTCAGAAGCCAAGTTTTTTAGTCACTTCTCGTGCTCCCATCAAACTGGTTAACATCAAGATCCAGCACGAAGCAAACTCAACAGTCGGACAGGACCAGTGTTTATGACGTTTGGACCTAATGGTAGCGGCTTGTCCGGGGAAGTCTGAACCCCTAAGGTCCTGCGCTGAGAGTTGTTGGCATCTCAGAATCTGCGCTGTGGTGGGAGGAGCCGTTGAGAATAGTGAGGGCGGCTAGTTGCTTGCTCCTTGCACGCGGAAATTACTTGTTCCTACACGTGGAAGTGTCCGTGTTGACTTTTGCAGATGGTGTTCAGGAGTGGGCTTACCTTCCTAATAAGTTGTTTCTTGTTCCTGCTCGCGGTTTCATGTGATCGTATCCGTCTTGCCATGCCCATAATTCCCTATCGTGTTATCAATTGGAAATTCTGAAGCCATTTCACTGTAGGAACAGTAATTTGTCCCATTCCGTAAGGATTTATGAAGATGATGTAAGTTGCAACATTTCACCATGCACATGCCCCATGCACATACCGCATGCACATTCTCCAGGTCCCCCAAAGCCCCGGGTCTCATGTCCCCTCTCCCCAGGTTAACCCTAAAGGGCCATTCATATCTTTGACTTGGACACCATGCACATGCCCCAGGCCCCAGAAACCATGTCCCCTGTCCAAAATCTTAACCCTGAAGGGTGAGATCCTTGGCTTCCCAAACCATTCACATCTGTGGAAACAAGCCGCGAACACTTGGTTTTTCTCTTGGGCAAAAATAGGCCTCGGTATCAGCCTATGGTCTCATGTACGTGTTATGGAATGCCAACCCTTCAGCACTCCCCCACCTGGTTTCACCAGGTTCAAAAGTTCAGCAGCTCAAGGCCTAAATCAGGGTAAATTCCTCCTTCCTTTTGAAAAAGGTGTACCCCCGCCAAGCCGAGCGCTTCGGCCACTTCACATTCGCCATCCAATCATCTTTGACGATGTCTCCCGACTCATCTAGGATCACTGTCACCCTAGCTGGCTCTATGTCGGTAGCTTGAAATGGCGTTGCATCATGAATTGGTTGGAACGGTCGAACCCGATCCTTGTGGTGTTCGCGAATTACCCATCCGTCTGTCCAGAGTTTCACGTTCCAGGTGTCTGTGCTGCCCCTTGTGATCGTCTTGAACTGTTCAAGCTTCCACGGGCACCACATGCGCTTCTGGTCTTCCGTGAGATCCTCTTCGTTGATTTCTTCATCTTTCCTCTGGCTTTGAATAGGTTCCGACTGGATTCCACCTTCGCTTCTTCCTCCTCTCTTTGAAGGTGACTTTCCTCTAAGATCATTCGTGGTGAGTCCCCTGAACTCTTGTTCTAACTCACTCACCACTTCATCTTCACTTCCATAAGCCCTGTTTGGAGGGGCTAGCGCTGCTCGCCCTCGGTGAATGGCGCTTCCCTTCCTTGGCTCATCTTCCTCCTTTCCGCTCTTCTCCTTTGGTACCCTCAAAGCTTTGATCTTTGGCTTTTCTTTGAATTGGCTCCATGAGCCCCCCTTATTATATAGCGGTGTGCCCGTGCCCGCTGTTCCTAAGGGTGACCGTGCCGCCTCGGTCTTACCTCCAAAATGAGTCCCATTCATCTTTGGGGGTTGGGATCTTGTTTCGGCGGTCTGCTTCGGGTCTTGTTTTTCTTTTCCCTCCTCCACCCTCAAATACCAGGCAACACAAAACAACATGGCTGCTACCGGCAAACTGATTCCTACCGTCGCGAGTCCAGCTATGAGTGCTACATGGCTTCTTTGAGGGTTCACTGAAACTTTCCGTACTAGTGCCTTCTTCACTTGTCGCTTCTCTTCTTCGTGGGCTTCCTTCAAACCCAACATCGCCACGAACTTCTGGTAGGCTTGTCCTTGCAATGCCTTGGTGAGCCCATCTGACACTAGCTCAGTTCCACTTCTATGTTCTGCTTTCCATCCGGATCCTTCATCTCGAAGAAGTTCTCGGAGCTTTGCCGACCTAAGTCGGAGATGGCGGGTTCGCCAGGGACCAGTGTCCCCTACCAACTGGGCGAGTGCTGCCTTCGAATCTCCCAGCAATCGCTTTCCCACCTTTATCTCCAGGACTTCGCACAAAGCATCTGTGGAAGCTCCGAGCTGCAAGGCTTCAGTGTAGCCAACGAGCTCCGCTTCTGCGGTACTCTGTGTAATGAATGCTTGGCGCGATGACTCCCAAGCCAACAAATCATTTCGTCTTGCTATCACCACCCCCTGCACTGATCTGTACTTTTCGTGGGGAGGGGCAAAACTGGTATCAGCAAGTACTTGGATTTCATCCTCATCTCCTGGCCGTCCTCCTCGATAGGTCAAGCCCTTTCCTTTGGTTCCATTCAAGTACGCAAGCATCTGTTCTCCAATGCGTACTACCACTGACGGCCTTCTATGGATCAACCTGCTCATGATCCCCACTCCATAGCTGATATCAGGTCTTGTTCTTCCTGACACCCACAACAGTTCCCCACACAGGGTCTGTGCCTTCTTGATCATGCTCGGATCCGGCTCCACCTCGTCCTCCTCATCTTCGATCTTCGGCACCGGATGTCCTTCCACCTTTCCCACTTGGTACTTGTCCATGAGGTCCGTCAGATATCCTTCTTGTTTCAGGTGATAACCTCCATCTTCCATGGCGGTGATTTCGTATCCGCAAAACCTCATGGCCTTGTCTCTCTGCACCCATTCTTCCTCGGAGCATTTCCACCTTCCTTTGATCGCCCGAAACGCTTCTTTCATCTCTTCCTCCTTCATGGCAAGTAGAAAGTCGTCCACATACACTGCCATCCATCCTGCAGTCTTTCCTTGTCCTCGTCGAACTCCTCCTTCTGACTTGCAGATCTTCCATAGATGTGGTTCAGCAGTTCTCTCCTCCCAAAACTTCCATTGGTCCATGTCCCACTCCATGACTGCTAGGGATTCGTCTCTGCTATAGGCCCAATCTCCTGGACTCTCTGTGAATCCATATAGTGCACAGCTGACCTTCCACTTTTCCCCAGGCCTTGTGATCTTCATGGCTTCGAGGATCTTCGGGGGATCAACTATGCTGATCTTGTCAACTTCTCTTCGAGGTGCTTGGAGGAACGCTCCCTTAACGTCCAGCGATCCTAGCCTCAGTCGTTCTCCTGCAGCTTTGTGGATCACTCCTCTGATTGCCATAGCGCAGGCACCTCCTACCGATGTGTTGACATCGCTTTTCTCCTCCGCGAAGTTCCCGCAAACCACCACTCTTGCTTTCCTTTTGCACGGTGGCTTTCTTGAAGCGATAGCTTTTGCTGGCAAGACTTCAACTCTTCGTCCTTCTTCTCGAAGTCTTCTGATCTCTTCGTCAAAGATCGGTGTTACTGGTCCGCTCACCAGTGATCTATACTCCTCTTCAAACGCCGGTCTCCGAACCTGCATTTCTGCCTTTACCTCCTCCAAAGGCACTATCCTTGTTTGAAGCACTTCATCTGGATCTCCTTCCTCTCTTTGCTTCAGTTCGATCCTTCTCAACTTCGCCTTCTCGATAAGCTTCTTCTCCAGCTCATCAACCACTTTCTTTGCTTCGATCATCGTCTGCATTGTTCCTTCATCTTCCACTATGTTGCTCTCCTCTTTGATCCATTGCACCAACCCCAGATGCTCCCACATCCACCACTCTTCTTCTTTGTCTTCTTTTCTTGCTTTCTTTGCCCAGCTCCACTCCCCCCCGACCTGAAGAGTTCGCAAGGTCGGTTCAACTGGGTGTGCTTGGTCTCGACGTGGTGGTTGTTTGCCTCGTACTCTGGTTGCTGGTGGATCATGTGATGGTAATCCACAATCTCCATGCGGTGCTTCTTCCAGATCCAATTCAATGGGACCTGATAGATCTATGTTGTCCTCTGCCTCTTCGTGTCCTGTGGCTTCTTCCGCAAGCAATGATGGGGAGTAGCCTGGATCTTCCATCTCTTGCTCCCCCGGGTTGGACTCCTCATTCAAGTCTTCAATCCTTGGGCTTCCCTTCGGCACAACGACGATGGTTGATCTCATATACTTGCCCGTGTGCAGCACCTCCAGAAAGTAGCCCCTGCTGGTCATGCTCATATCATAGGCCGGTCCCCATACCTTCACCGGAACCATCGGCATTCTCCACACCTCCTTGTTGGACTTCTTATCCATCCAGGCTTTCTGCTTTGCAAGGCCTTTGATCCCAAAGGGCAGAATCGACGGGCATGGAACTCCACAACGGCGTAGTTGATCCCGAAACCTTTCCTCCGAAGCATAGCGAATTGCTAGGGGCCATCGATGTGTTCCACATCCTGTGGATTTCATCAGTGTTCTAGCCCTCCCCTTCACTATCTTCAGTTCATTCTCTGCCCTGGAGTTTGTTGATGGTTCGTCCCCCGCCGTAGTGGTATGCCATAGATCTCTCACCCTCAGCCACTCTTGGAATTCCTTGGAGCAGAATTCTTGTCCTCGGTCTGTGTGGACTCGATTCACGGGGATATGAAGCGACCTCATCCTCGCTACGATTTGGGCTACCGCTCGAATCACGTCTTTGGATTTCTTGGACGGTACTGGGATCGTCATTGACAGCGACTGCACTGGACTTTCTTCTGTGGTTGCTAGAAACTCTTTCCACTTCTGGTTGGCTTCATCCAACTCCTTCACCTTGGCCTCAGACAGTGGAATGTCTTCTCCCCCCGGTTGCACTTCGAAGGGGTCTTCGTCTTTCAATTCACCTTCTGCTTTGGGGGTCTCAGCCTCCTCACCTCCTCTTCTTTTGGGGGTCTTGACCTCCTCGCTTCCTCCTCTGTTGGGATCCTCAATCTCTTCACTTGGAGATTCTTTGCTATTCTCGTCCTTCTCGCTTTCGGCTCTTCTGGGGGTCTCAGCCTCCTTATCTTCCTCACCTGGGATTCTTGGAAGGTTCATCGATCCTTCATCTTGACCCAGCCTTCTCAATCCTTCCACCAGTGGTCTTCCTTCTCTCATAGGAATGGTCATCACTCCCAACACCACATAGCGAGGTTTATGGTCTTGTTGGTCGATGCCTTCTTTGAACGGGCCACCCACATCTATGCTGAGGGTGAATGGTTCTGGGGTTTTCTGACGTCTATGTGGTCTATCCTTTCCCATTGTCTCCACACAGATCGCACAATCTCGTCTATACGGCAAGTGGTTCATTTCCGCATGCAATTGCCATGACCTCTTTGCCTCTCTTTCCTTCGCGTTCATCGTCCTGATCTTTGGTCCGTCTTCAATCTGTCTTCTAATCACCATCTTGATGCTTTCCACCAGTCCCGGTGACCACTCAGCCAGCCTTTTGGACATCTTCATTCTTTCTTCGAGTCCTTCCGGCCACTTTGTTGCTTTCTGCTCCCCCGTGATGCCATCGAGTTCCTTGAGCTCCTCCGCACTTGTCAGCAACGTGGTTGGCTTCAGGGTTTCGTGACCTGTTCCTCCTTGGCAAAACCGAACTTCCTTCAGCTTCAACTTCTCAACCACCGTTCTCGTCTCCGGCCAGTTGAGGAAGGTAGGGCAATCCTCAGCTCCCTTCGCCCATTCAGCAGGATCTCTGGGTTGTTCTGTGACCACTTCTGCCTGGGGATTATGTCTCTTCGTCTTGACCATGTACCACAGGTTCTTCAACCATAGTGCCGCATCGTGGTCCGCCACTTCCTGCATAGATCCTGTGATGGAGTTCAACCCGAACCTCTCTTCTCCATTCCTCGCTCTCAGGGGTTTTGGTCCTCCATCCTCGTATCCTCGATGACGACACAGTGATACGGTTCTACATGGGGGTCCTCCTGTCCACATCAGCACCTTTCCTGATTCGATCAACGTTTCCACCCATCCACTAACGTGTGGATCCATGACATTGATTCCCAGCAGCAGATCTAAGTTGATCACGGCCACGTCATTCTTCTCAAACTCCATCCACCTCTTCACGTTGGGACCTGAGCACATATTGATCACGATTCCCTTCGCTCTTTCAATGGTCCTTCTCCTTCGTCTGTTCACCGGAATGAGTCCTGGGTCCCAGTTCCTTTCTCCTGGAATCCTTTCCAAGATTCTCAATGGCACCTGTGGGAACATGGCTTGCAGTTCAGCAACTTCCTTCTCGTGACCATCCTCAGCCATGACTCCGCACTTCATAATCATCCTGATTCTATTCTTCTTTCTTTCATTATCTTCCACTTCTTCCATCAGTTTCTTTCCCCAATCTTCGTTCAGCACGGGGCATCCTTGCACCATTTCAACTGGGATTCTTCCGGTCTTTTGGCTTTCAATCCTGCACCCCGTCCTCGTCCAAGTGACCACGTATCCTAACTCCGTCACTTTTGCCATGGGGATGATTGCCTGGACCGGCTCCTTCACCAGGAGTGTTGTGGTTTCACTACATTGCTTCATCTTTGCTTCTCCTGCTGCGAGCTTCACTTCAACTTCTCTCGCATCCTGCCACTCCTCCTCATTCTTCTGTCGAAGGCAATGTGTCGCGCCTCCGTCAATCAACGTGTGTCCACCTCCTTCGAACACACTTTTCACGCTCATCATCTTGACCTGCGGTTCGCTTTGCACCCGCAAGGACCTCAACAAGTTGGTTACCTCAGACACCAACGCCTCTTGTCCTGTAGCTGTAGGTATCGTCGATGATCCTCCTGGGGTCTCTTCCTTCTTTTCGATGCTTTTCACGCTTGCTTCGCCTTCTGTCTTTCCTCCTTCACTTCCTTTTCCTTCTCCTTTCTCACTGCTTCCTCCTTTGTCTGCTCCTTTGCCCCCTTTCTTTCCTTTTCCTTTCGCTTTGCCTCCCTCTCCCTTTGGTCTTCCTTCACCTCCACTCCCCCCAGGGGCAATCTGCCCCTGATTTTCTTTGGTGAAGGTGAACGTTGGACACTCTGTCTTCCTGTGTCCCTTTGCCGAACATAGCCAGCATCGATCAGCCTTGTCGGGAAGTCCTTGCCAATCATGCTGATATCGGCATTGACGACCAGCTTTGCATCCTCCTTCAGCACCCCAAAAACGGCATATCATCTCCTTCTTTCCTGGCGATGCTTGAAGTAGCTTGACCTTGGGATTCTCCTTCTCTGCTTTGTCGCTTCCTTCCTTCTGATCATCGGTGGTTGAACTCATTGCCATTTGCTGGGTTGGGTGTCTATGCCATGCTCCATTCTATGAGCTGACACCCTGAACAGGGCTTGCGAGTCCGAGTTGAGAAGCTGTTCCATGATTGTTGTGAGGGCCTTCACCTGCAACACTGGGTCCGGCAACGTTGCTTGAAGTTCCTTCGCTCTGGATGCTTGTCTCTTCCATGTTCGAAGGCTTGCGACGGCTTCAGTGGGGGTCTTCGCAGCTTCGGTCACAGTGAGATGTGACAGCACCTGTCTTTTCTCAGCCAGTCCTCCTGGTTGGAATGACTTGTAAATCTTGAACAGGATGCTTGGCGTATCCATCTGCCTCGCAGCTACCAACTCCTTCCTCATGTCGTCCGGTAATGCTTGCATGAGCATCACCGACACTCTTTGGGCTAGCCTTTCGTGTCCTTCAGCTAGCTTCTTTGCATCCGGAGGGTTGATCTTCAGCTTCTCAAGAGGTTTTGCCGCCAGCCACAAGTGGTAGCACTTCAGTGTCTCTTCTTCGACCTTCGACCACCACCTCGCTGCTGCCGCCGACACGTCACCCATCAATGGTCTCACTTGTGTCAACCAATCACCAGCTTCCAATGACGCATTCTTGACGTGTGCTTCTGGAAGTCGAGGTAGAACCACTGGGAAGCTCCTCAATCCTTCGTCCCATCTATAGTCTGCCTCTCCTCTTCCCTCTCTTTCCTCTCGAGCCTTCTTCAAGATCTCATCCACCTCCCTCTGAGTATACTTTCTTTCGTTAATCTCTTCCGCTGCTTCTTCAAGACTTCTTGCGACGTCTTGGCCTTGCCGGTGCACCATCCTTCGGTGCTCCTCTCGAAGGGGCGTCCAGCTCCGTCTTTCTACCACCGGGTCTCTGGGTATGGATAGCTCCGGAATGAGGTTTCCTTGGTGATCAACCACGTCAACTCCAACTCCTCCGTCTTCCGGGGGTGACCACCAAATCGAAGTTGCATCATACCCCCACTTCCCAGACTCATCCATGAAGTCTTGGTGGTAGTCTTCTCTTCCATGGTCCTCTCGCCTCCTTCCTTCACCATCGCTTCGATACTGTGTCCATGTGGTTGGGGGCCTCGGGATTTGTCCTGGACTTCGTGCTGCATCCTCTCTACCTCTCATCCTCCTTTCTTCTCCTCTTCTTCCTGCAGCCTCCTGATCCTGAACCGGCCTCCAACTTCGGTCATCTCTTGCCGCAATCCTCTTCCTTTCATCGACTTCATATCGGCTCTTTCCAAAACTTGGATGCGGTGGTAATGGCGGTGGCTTTGGGACCTCATACACTTCTTGGGGCGGTGTTCCTCTTGGGACCTGGGTTCCTCCCGGTGTGAACCTGTCCTTCACAACACTCTTCCTCGCATGCTTCGGAGTCCTCATTCCTGACTCTTCACCCTTAGCCTCTACTCTTCCTACGTCTGACCATGAGTCTGTTGAGGTGGAATCTTCAACTAACCTGGGTTTTCGGTCCCCCCTCAATATCTCCAACTCTTGACGCAGTCTTTCGTTTTCTTCGGCCAGGGTTTCAACCATCTTCTTTTCCAATTCCCTTTGGATACCATCATCCGCTTCCCCACGGTGAGCATCCCTTCTCAATCGCCCCCATCGCCCTTCCCTCTTGTCCTCAGCTTCATCCCGTCCTGATGGAGTCTTGAACGGTCCTTCTTCTTTCGCGTCCGCTTCATCTTCCATCTTTCTTGGGATTCGGCTCCTGGACCTGGGCCTTTCAGCTTTCCTTGGAACTACCTGGACCTCCTCTACTCCCTCTTCATCATCCGATGGTACTTTGGGTAGATTCGCAGGTCTCATGTCATCCAATACCAGCTGTTCTTGTGCCCTCTGTGACCAGAAGGGATTTGGAGGATTTGATTGAGTTCTTCTAAACGACATAGCTTGGGCTCATAACCCTGTGGAAACAAGCCGCGAACACTTGGTTTTTCTCTTGGGCAAAAATAGGCCTCGGTATCAGCCTATGGTCTCATGTACGTGTTATGGAATGCCAACCCTTCAGCACACATAATCCCAACCTTTTGATATATCGCGAATGAGCGAATCTCTGTGTTCGCGGATCAGCGTTCTTGCACGTACGCGCGAATGAGTTCTTTGTGTGCGCGAATGGACCCTGACCATCAGGGCGGCGACTATTTTTGGCATATATATAGGGGTGTTCAGTACGAACTGGTTGTGTTGAAACATGTTTCATAGGGGGTTTAGTGGCTAATGGTAGGGGATAATAGCCAACAATATCCGTGACACGCTACTTGGTGGTTTCAAATATGTTGTATTTTCCGGATATTTGGGGATATTTGGTTGCTTACATAATGAATATTTTTGAGAGGAGTTGAAAGCACAAACTGGTTTTGTAACAATCATTGTTACTCGTAAGTATGTATGGTCATCATTAAAAGGTTCCAACGTGTGTGGAGTATTAATCATGTTACTTGCATCCGTAATGTCAATGGGTTTACCATTGTAGAGTGCTTCATACTAGCTTACATATGTATTACATAGCGGGCTACTGCTATAATGATTGGGAGTGGTTAACGTCCGTAGGGTGACCATTAGTGATTTGTAGCAGGCATTATGAATATTATGCGTATTAAGTGATGTCAACTAATAATCAACATGTGTCAGCTATGAACATTAAAAAAATATCACTGTCAACATGTATCAACTACATGCATTCGGTAATTCATTGATGGTAATCAGCACGACTATCGATGTGATAATGGATTATCAACATTTATCAATAGCAACCATGTAGGCAAATGTCCAATTAACATAAGCTAAAACCCAATAGCAACTCATAGCCTTTAGCTAGCGTCGACTACTATCTAAAAATCACTGATCCATGTTGGTATTATTTGTGGCTTGTGGTCAATCAATGTTTGATAGCGAATAGTTGGCCTGATGGACTAAGAGCCGACTATATATATATATACTATGTCAACCAACAATCCTTGTGTCACTAGTCGCCTTGATTTCAGCAGTAACGTATCGTCCGCTGTCGAACACGCGATGGAGAGAGTTTTTGTGGTCAAAGTATTGGCCGCCCGTCAGCTCCGGCTCAATTGCTTCAGCGGCAGGTAGAGTTAACGGATGCGCCTTACATCTACACATGGGTGAGTCTATTAATTTGTCAGGTGTGAGACATATGTCATAAAAACTCAGCCCATCTCAGCCCATTACAGTTCCGAAATTGATGAGGAGGAACTAGCAGGAACGGTCCATTGTTCGCATTTTTTGAGCAGCAAAGTACCCGCTGGAGCAGCCGACATCGTAGACTGTTTAGTGAAGTGAAGCGCAACAAGTCGCTGAGCTTCAGAGTGTGACAGATCACCCGGCTGATAGGCGCGGGTTGCGCCGCCGGGGGCGCTGTAGCTGGTTGCTTGTAGGGACACCAACTGTCGACCTGACTGGGACCGTTTGGCGGGTCTTGGAATCACATGAACTAGTTTGGTTATGATTGCTGTATTCATGAAAGCTGGCTGATTTCATGGTAGATTTCATCAAACGGCTGGCCACTATAAATCATCGTGCAAACCATTTCCAACCAGTATTGACCATTGTTAGCTAGCATCAACAAACATGTTTTAGAAGATCACATCCAGGCACAATGCACATGTTTGCGATCACCATTCGAACGTGGGTCTCAACTCACCACCCTCCGCACTGCTTCCCTATGAAGCCACCAGCCTCCACCATTCGAACTGGCTGCTGGCTGATGGTCGTATGATGAATCAGTGCTGGGGACTTACCCTTGTCCAAAGTCCTATTATTGAGTAGTTCACACTCACTAGGTAAAGAAACTAACCGCCATTCATTCATGAAAAGCATGATTGACGATGAACTAGGCACTTATAAACCATTTTGTAGTGAGTATGGATCATTATTCGCAATGTTTGAGCATTAATCGACCCTTAAAATTAAGCAAGATTATCGACCATTACTAACCATAAACAAGCAGCAACCGTCAGTGATCATCGCAGAGGACCATCAATCAACCATCATGTTGCCATCATTGAAATGAATTAACCACTGTTAAAGTTTGGCTGGCCCGGTCCCCGTCGATCATTGTGAGCCACCACCGTCCATCAAATCATTAACTACTCGTACCTATCAATTAGCTATCATCAACGAGCATCCACTATCTCTACTAGCCATTAACCATCTTAATCAATCACCTGCATCAACCGTTCACCATTTTTCGACCCATCAAATCAACCATTTACATCAACCGTCTCTATTCACCATTCACCATCTCCATCATCCATAAATCATCCACCCGTGACCCATCCACCAACCCTCCCTTCATCCGACTTCCCACCCCCTTTGCTGGGCATCTCCATCGTTTACAACAAGCTGTTGGCGAACTATCAACCATTGACATTGACCGTCTGGAAATTGACAATGAACAATCTACATCAACTTGTTCAATCAATCATCAGAGCCATCTGAATTGATCATTAATTTCCATCAATGATATTAATCAACCAGCCAACATCTTGGCCATCCATCAACTAGCTTAGTCACCCACCATCACAATTCTCTCCTCCATATCAACCATCCCCTGTTCTAGGCATGAGATATGAATCTCTACCATTCTAATCCCTTCTAGTTCAACCATCTAGTTCATCACTTTCAACAGCCATATCCACCAAAGGGATTAAAATCATTCTTATCACCTTCAAGTTCATTCCAGGCATGGAACCATTGTAGTGATAACCATTATATTATCCCTTATAGCGATAACCATGATAGTGATAACCATCATAGTGATAACCATTATAGTGTTCACCATCATATCCATCATCTCCGCTCCAGGCATGAGATCCATCAGCCGCTCCGTTTTTGTTTCGCTTGTCTCCTTTGGCGTCGGCGCCGATGGCGTCACCTTTTCGCTTCCCCTCACGCGCCGGGTCTCGCGCGTCTCGGACCCCGGTTCCGCGCGGCGGCTGCCGGAAGTGGAGACCACGGCCGAGGAAGCGCGGCTCTACGGAGACCTTACGCAGCTCATGGCGTTTCACGTGGATGTCCTGGTGCCGTGGATGTTGTGAAAGGATGAGTTGGGTGAGCTCCTGGTTGGTTAGGTGATGGTTCATTGTTGGTTGACATGGCGTGGTTAATTCGTGGTTGGTGAACTGATGGTTGACGAATGGATTGTGAATGGTTCATTGATGGTTACTTGTCGGTCACTCGATGGTTAGTTGATGGTTATATAGTTGATGGCTAATTGATGATTACTTGGTGGCTAGTTGATGGACCATGGATGGATAATGAATAGTTAATGGTGGCTGAGAATGATTAATGAACGGTTAATTGGTGGTCAAGTAATAGTTCTTTCATCGCCATTAGTGGCTATCTACAGTTGATAATGGTTGATCGATGATCTATTCATTATTATTTCATCGTTGTTGGTGGTGCCCAAAATTTGTACCAGTGATCTATGTTTATTATGTTTTGTTGATCAATGATGGTTTGATTCAAATGACCATGGCCAATGGATCCCGCCAGTCGTTTCATAAGGACAGCTGGGGGACCATTGTCAGAGGAATGGTCACGGAACGCGACCAGCCAGGGGCTGGGTAGATATCAGCACCACTGGAAGATCACCAGGATGACCCAAACCAAGCCTTGTACGCCGCCGGTATCTTCCATGATCTTCCCTCTGCGCAAGCACGATATCGAAGGTCATGAGATTGCAAAGCAACATTTCCATAAGCAATATCACCTTGTGGAAGTCCAGGCAATCTTTCCAGCCCTCATCAGCCCTCCAGAAGGCTTTAGCTTTTGCAACCTCACCTAAACCAGGTGCTATTAGGACCATTCCCAGAGCGAGTCGAAGCCTAACTTTTGGGTTTCGAAGTGCAGTGCAAAAGTGGTTAAGTCTGGCAGAGGAGAAGGAAAGAGAAGGTGCAGTGCGCAAGGGCCGATTCTGAACACAAAATCTAGAGAAGCCTCACCTGCAGGGTGGCAGACAATGGCCAGAAAGAATGCTGGATAGATGTAGTTATCATAAATGGTCCAAAAAATGTTCCTATTGGTTTTCTTCAACCACATTTTATGATAATGGGAGATTCAAACCATAATAACCATGATAAACCACACCAAAAATTTATTCGGTGGTTCATCTTGAATTGGACCTAGTAAGCATTGCATCATCCATTGTTAAACTTTCTCAGCCATTTTGAGCCATTATACATGAACAATAGTCAACAACTAGTTAACTGCAAATCACTCACTCAGAAGCTCGTCACGTTCATTACGATAATTTTACGGTGATAATTTTGATTAAATATACTAATCATGCCTGTAACATCACATCGCATGCGAAATCCAGCTCTTGATAAACCGCCCCTGGTGACCATTCAAAACCGATGGTCTCTCAGATCCACTGCCCACCCAGGTAGGTTCTCCTGGTCAGCTGCAGTCGGTGATTGTGGACACCGGGTCTGCACGCACCGCCTTCCCGTGCACCACATGTGGTGATGGCTGTGGCAAGTGACGCGGTTCTTTCGCGGGTTATTGGTCGATGGTCAAGTGGTGGTTCGCTGATGGGCAATGATAACATAAGTGGGTTGACTACCATAGTAATGGAGAAATCATGAACTAGCAATATTAAATGATTTATTAACTAATTGATAACCAGTTGATAATGGACAGCTGATAGTTCATCATGATAATGGTTAAGTAGCTTGTTTATAGACCCTTGGTCAGTCATGATCAGTAAGCATTCATGGGAGAATCAGCTGTAAAAAGAGCATCAGCGCCGCCATTGATCGGCACTGGAGATGTGGCTTGGGATAGCCGCTATCATCCGTCATCAAGGATTGTTAGATCCCTATTGATAAATCCTTTCATTTCATAAAATTCATCAGCTATTCATGGCTAAACCTCTGGTGCTACCATGAATCCGTGGAGCGAATTTTAGAGCGAGTAGTGATCTGCCCTCTGAGCCCAAGACATGAGATCTTTTCCAAATAGGTGTTGAGATGCGTCGGAGGAGAACTTTATGAACTTTCAAGCCAAGCGTTTCCATCAGACATGCCAGCCAGGCAGTCGGATTTTTTGATCAAGATTATATAGCCATCATAAATGGCATTTACCATCAAATATAGGGGGTTATTCATACGGGGCTGACATCAATAACCATCCACGAGCTTAACAAGTGTTCGTCAACCAAAGTAGAAACTTAATGGCTCGGCTTCCAACTGAAGCGCAAATAATAGCTCACTCATCCACAATTCCCATCAACCAAAGTAGACTGCCAAAAGTCTGGGCCATTACCTCAAGTCCCACCTAACCTAACTAAAAACAGCTAAATCTTGAATCCAATTGGCACTTGTGGTTCCAACATTGGTATTAGTACTAGCCACTACTGCTGCGGCATGATCATTCACAAATCATTATTGACTTTCATCGATCAACTAATGTCAGTCAACTCAGGGCTTCATAGATTGAAGTGCCAAACATGTCAATTGAAGATATTCAAGAATTGCCAAAGATCACCAATGGAGATCATGGCTAAATCTCGATCATCCTTAGTCCCCATGGCCAAGGCATATGGATCCACCTTTCGATCCAGCAACTTCTAGTACCTTCAGGCTCCGCAGCAGATTGTGCTTGATGGTGTGGTGGTTCTTGTTGTGTTTCATCATGGCGATGTACTGGCTCCATCATGCTCCACCATGTTCCCTCTATTTCACAGGGCCCAAAATGGTATATGAAACATTGTAACACCATCGGCAAGTTTGCGATTCGCAATCGACGTATGCATGACAACACTCGCATTTCCCAGGTATCGAACAGCAACACGACATGCATAGGCATCCTTCTCAATGGCATCACGTGCATCGCGCTGTTCCGTGCATTTGTTTCTTTTCCATCACTGGGGGCACCAGAGGAACAGGTTGCAGTTGAACCAATGGAGGTCAGTTGTCGCGGTGGAATCACCACGTGGTAGGTTGGGATCCCTCAGAAGCCGGTGGTTTTTGGTGAGAAGTGATGTAAGTCCTCCACCAGGATATATCCAGATTTTGATATTTTTTACAATGCCAGGCACTGAGTCGTTATGACTTTGTTGCTTGGTGCCCTTTGCTACTCTTGCACCTCTTGCTAATTTTCGCAACTTGCATCCGTGATGGTTGTGGCCCTCCATTGATCCGTGTTGGTTTGTCAGTAACAAAACCAAAGCCAGCAGCCATCGCGAAGAAGAGTTCTTGTCAGAATATCATTGTCATTCATTGTCAGTTTTCATTCTGTGATGCTTTATCAAGTAGCCTAGGAATCTGCTTAGCCTACTGCTCCCCAGTATTCTTGCACCGGTCGCCCATAGCTTCACCCACTCGTGAAAAACCCGACCCGCTGCGACAGCCCGTGAGGTGGTTGCAATGTGGTGAGACAGGCTGCGAGTCCTGCTCCAATGGCAAGTGCATCTACAACGTGAAGTATGCAGAAGGCAGGGCAGGGGTTCAGGGCCATAGCTGAGTTCAGCGCTCCAGCGCGCTGGTCATGATGCTCTCGGTGGTCATTTTTTGCGGGACCGACGACTGACCATTTGCAGCGTCCGGGCCACTATTATCATGACCAAAATCGCGTGGTCAATTGAAGGTTGCCTGACCTTCATTGCTATAATCATGATAAGATTTTGAGAGAGAAATTGATGGTTGTCATCGTGATCAACGCTTAACACTTGATGGTTGAACTATCCTTTTGTGTGCGGTAATTTTTGGGAAGCGTTGACTATGAACTTTATCAACAAGTATGACTGATCAAATACGGACCTTGAATGAACCCTTATCACCCCTTAATTGACCATAGATTAGCAGTTAATCAGCCATTTATCAATCATGCATCCATCATTGGACAACCATGAACCCTACTAGTCAACCAACTTGCGCCATGTGTTCGCCACTAGTCACTAGTTGAACAGATAAACTCTATCATCATTTCCCATTTGGCAGTGGGTCAAGTTTACCCGGGACCCCTGGTTCCCCCCTGTTAACCATTGCTTTCCCTATGAAACTGTTGGTGGAAATCGGAAATCCCCCTGAACGTTGGTTGGTTAACTGCTTGACCCATGGCCATATATGCACTACTATTGTTCGTTATCATCCCCTATCATTAACCATTAGCCAGCTAGTTAACCATTGGTTGGTGAACTGCTTGACCCATGGCCATGACCATTTCTTCGCCACCAAGTGACTCCCAGATATCCAACCCCTGCGCCGCACGCGGCGCACGGCGAGGCTCCGAGATCTATGGTGAGTTCTTTGAAGACGCCTTTGGGCGAGCAGCGTCATCACCGGTTCCACCGCCATGACCGGTGAATGAATGGAAAACCATTGGTGAATGGTTGGTTGACATGTTTTATATGGGCATTATAGTGGTTAAGTATAGGGCATAATGACCAACAATGATGGTCAAACAACTACTGGTTGGTGGTTTGATTGACATGTTTGATTTTCCCGAGTAATTGTGAACAAATGGTTGGCTGACTAATGTTGTGTTTCATAGGGATGGTTCAACCAACAACCAGTGGTTGATTGATGCTGATTGTGGATAGTGATGGTGGTTGTTGATGATTAATGGTGGTTCATTGTGGGTCTTTAGTTGGTGTATGTTTACGATGAACCCTGGCGAACCCAAGAATAGATATCAGGTACCAATGATTACAATCAATTCGGGTCAAGCCAGCTGAGATGTAACAAACATGGGGTTGTTCTCATGCCAAAGAGATGGTACCTATTCTGTTCACTTCGGCTCTGCAAATACCAAACTGAGTGCGTGAGCAAATTTCTTGTGAGAAGTTCTCATGGCGACATGTTTGGAACGCCATCAGATCAGTGCCAAAGCGGAGAAAATGTGAAACCTCGCCGGCCATCATAGCAGTGCCCTATGAGAAACAGCCAGATGTAGGGTCACCAGCCTTGGCAGAGTTGATCATCTTCGCCGCGGCTCGCACGGATAGGGCCGGAGTTCATCAAAGCTACAGTGTTTGGCGGGTTATAGCCATGAATAATGGCGGGTTATAGCCATGAATAATGGTACTAGTAGGGGAAAAAACAAGAATGGTTCAACAGCTGCTGGTTGGTGGTGTCAAACTTTCTTATTTTCCCCCTTTCCCATAATGCTTTGGGAAGGGCAGCTGATTGACTAATATTTTTCAGAGGGGCTGAGACCACCAGCCAGAAAAAAATTGGCCATGAAAGGCCGCAAGTGTTCCTTAAGTCACGTCACTAGGTAAGCCATGCACAGAATTTGAATTATTGATTGGTATACGCGTTGGATTTTCACCTCATTACGCAAGCTGAAACCAGTCAGAAATGGTGTCAGACAGAGTCCCTGTTATTGTTTGTTGTTATCCCTTACTTCTTGATTATCAACCGCTACGAGCCATCATTGGCCATGATCAATCTTTGATAACCATGGCTCACTGACATTGACTGACCCTTCTCAACCATTCACCGCGGACTCCCAGTGGTGAGACAACAGAGCTGGTCTCAAACTCAGGTGCTTCAACTGGGTGCAGCGCAACGAGTCACTTGGGAGTTCGTTGAGTCCTTGAGGATGGTAACCTTCTCGTAGAAGGTAAACTTTCAGCTGGGGAACTTTTTGAGCAGCGGAGGTTGGGGGGGGTGTTTGAGATTCGTATTTTCAGAGAGAGAGAGAGAGAGAGGGAGAGAGAGGGAGGGAGAGAGAGGTAGATGGATGGAGTTCAATGAGAAACGGAGATCATAGGAGGCAGATAGAGATGGAGATCCAGAAAGCCAAACCATTTGCACAAAGTTTTGGAGCTCTCCTCCATGATCGGTCCGGGTTACATACATATTCGCAGGGCTTGGTTTCGTGGGCGGTTTCTGTGCAAAGTGCTTCCAGCAATAGCCAACAATAGCGGCGAACAATGGCCCACGATCAAGCTCACATGTGGAGATGGCCATAGAGAGAAATGGCCAATGATAGAACCCAACAACAATATACCAATAATTCTGCGTGGTCAATCTGATTTTTATCAGCCATGAGTAGGGAACGGTCATTTGAGTGGTCACTGCTTGGACTGCAACCATGAGAATGACTCGCCAAGAGAATCAACAAAACGGGCAGGGAATCACAAGGCTTGACCGTGGCCGAGCCGTGGGTGCTGAGGCCAATCAGAAAGGCCCTGTGAAGATGGGATGCCACTCCAGAGAGACGAAGCTCTTTCGAAATCAGGTGACCCTGGCTGCCCTTAGCTGAGCCGCGGGACTGCGATCACTGGTTGAGAAAGAATGACAGAAACACTGATGGCGGCGAACAATGTCGCCTGATTCTTGACAATCTCGGTATATATCGGCATATTCATCTACTCATGTTTGGCATTATCGACAGGTTTCGACTCATACCCACGCTTCACTTGGTTTCACTGGCGCATGTTCACAAGCGTCCTTTGTCTAAATCTGTGTCGCATGGACACGGGGAGAAATTAAACCGATTGCAGGTGCATGTGTGAGTCAGCATTAATGATAAAGTCTCTAAAATCACAGTTGCCAGCATTGTGGGTAATAGGACCTGTCATGTGTACCTCGAATCTTCCACTCTCCTCCCTGACCTGTGAGCCAGATACAAGGCCCTCCGTTTCGGAATCGTTTCGGGGTCGGCACGGGTGAGAGACCGGGTCCGTCGGCAGGAACCCACCGGCATCATGGGTTTGAACGAGGGTGGCTGGAACATCCTGGAGTCATTGGCAGATCCTTGGATCGCAGTCCGGGTCCGGGCCGAAGCTTGACGCGCCCGCCAGGACTACATCAACCAGGGATCATTTGAGACCCATGGATGGTTGGTGATGGCATGCTGGTCGCTGGTTTCAAACATGTTTTATTTTCCCATATTTTCCCCATGAGTAAGAAATGATTGGTTGGTTGACTGATATTTTTCATAGGGATTGAACCACCAAGCAGCATGTGATGGCATGTGATGGCATGTGATGGCTGATGGTTGGTAATAGTGAACGATGATGGCTGATGATTAGTGAGCTATTGATGATCCATTCTCACCGATGAGCCAAGAATTGGTGAAGAAAATGCGTTGGTTACTTGAGGTCTTGGTTTGATGATGGTGATAAATGGTGATGTTTTCGGCAGCTGTCGAGATTTGAGTGATGAAAACTTTGCTGCAACCAGTGCAAATGGCAAAGAAGCTACAGTCCCGACCAGCTGCGATCTCCCTGCAATTTGTTCATATCAGACATCAATTGTATCAACCATATTTGATATATCAACTATGGAGTAATTGTTAGCAACTGGGAGTGACGTAGCTTTGGAGATGGTTTCGACAGGTACCCTTTGATAGATGCTCATTTCAAAATATTAAAGTCCCCCGGGCCTTGGTAGGGAAACCTGTGGAACTATATATTTTGCAATGGGAGCGTCCATTGTTTGTGAACCCAGTCATGTTTTGAATGTTTTTTCACTATTATTCACCATTGTTAACCATGAATACCAACCATTCTTCAGCAGTCTCAACCATCAAACCACTGTTGCCCATCAGTATCAATTAGTTGACAATCTTCATATGCCTCCAGCTGCCAATCGTCGTTTTTAACAGTCATTACCCATCATTCTTAACCGTCTTTTCAACCATCACACCACTATTGCCTCATCACCATCGTTATCAGCTGATGTCAGTTGATGGTTGAACAGCAACTATCACAAACCCCTAGTCCTTATATTTCACAGTGGTCACAGCAACTAATGATCATTACCACCATGACTGGCTTGGAAAACTCGGAAACTCTTGCTTCAACCAGCTCCAGTTTCCAACGTTGATGTTCCCGATGTCTTAGACGGGATGGATGAGAATCGAGGGATGATTTTTCGGAAGCCAAATATGAAGCCACTAGTGGGAGATCCATATGAATAAACTTCTTTGCTTGATGGTACGCTGTTGGGCACTCACCTGGAAGCTGAAAATCGCCGGTTTCAATGGGCAAACCACTACAAACGCTGCATTTTCCACTTCCAGGTTTATTTGCCAGAGTGGGACCATCAACTAACCACCAACAAACCAGCTACTAGGGGAAGATCCATAAACCCCATATAGTAACCGCGACGTGGCGCTGGAAAGAGAGAGAGAGAGAGAGAGAACCGGTCGCGGTTGTTTATGATTGGTGATCAACTATTTGCTCCAGGTACCATCCGCTAACCAACTACTAACCATCAAATCACCTGCGACATATGGTCAAAACCCATGGTGCAGAGCGCTCCAGTGGGAAGTTCCCTGCGTCCTGCGAGGATGGGCCTATCGAGAAGGAGGTCTTTGCGCTGTGTTTGGGGGCCATGGGCGGTTCCATGACTGTGGGCGGCATGAAGCTCGGAGAAGTGATAGGGTCGAGTTGTGGTGGTGAATGAGGGTTAATGATGGCAAGTGATGGTTAGTGATGATGATTAGTCATGTGAAAGAATGGTTGGTTCATGCTGATTTGTGTTGGTTGATGATGCTTAGTGATGATGGTTCATGGTGATGGCAAATGATGATGGCTAATGATTCTAAATAGTGGCCAGTGATGGTGGTGAATCCCGTCTGTATAGTTCACGCATGCGTGCCTTTTGTTTGCACGCTGCCTCCTTGGCACCTGTCAATTCTTGTATATTTCTCGTCCTTCAGCCTGGCTGAGACAGACCTCGTGTCTGACGACGGTGGAGAGAGAGAGAGAGAGAGAGAGATGGTGGTGAATCGCGGATAGCATAGTGTACATTGATGGCTAGTATTGATGGTTGGTATATAATGTCTACAGTGGTTTGAAAACAGTCAGTGATGATGGTGAATGATGACCAACAGACTATTCACCGTGGTTAGTAATGGTCAGTTGGACGCCAGGGCAAGAATAATGGTCAGTTGATGGTGATTACCCATGGCAGGTGAATTGGTTGCTGGTGGGGGCATGTGGGAGTTCAGAACCAACAATAATGGATAAACCTACCGAGAAAACTGGCAGATGAAGACCTATCTGGTTCATAGCCAAAAACGATTAGTATTTGTGGATTGTTAAACCGGAGCTGGTCATGAATCACCCATTCACACCCATGATGCGGTGTCAGATTGTGAAGCTGCCAGGTTGCCCATGGCTTGTCCGGTAGGGTTTTGGACCTCCAAGCCCCATGAGGGTGGTAACATTGACATTCCC
The DNA here is from genome assembly GCA_009767595.1 of Symbiodinium kawagutii. Taxonomy (NCBI): domain Eukaryota; class Dinophyceae; order Suessiales; family Symbiodiniaceae; genus Symbiodinium; species Symbiodinium kawagutii. Next base: position 814,937 of record VSDK01002138.1, on the reverse strand, counting down.
TTCCCAGCCATGGCCATTTCTGCGTGGCGGGGCTGTGGTCTGAAAGTGCGTCATGGTGATCAAAAGAATTCGGGGGAAAGATGCTTCAAAGCCAAGTGGAAGAATTTCGGGAGAAGCCGTGAAGCTGGTCATAACTGACATCAGAGAAATACAGAGAGAAAGAGAGAGAGAGAGACCCTACCCCTACAAAAACAAAAGCCGAGTTTCTCGTGAATTGTTTCCCACTGGTGGGTTCAAAACAATTGTTTGCAATCATGCCTGAGGATGATGGTTTCCATCCAATTGACACAATTGTTTGGGATGGGCCAACCTTGCTCACCAGGCTCCCAGTGATCACATTGCTCTCAGGAACCAGAGCTGGATGCCTACCAGCGAGCCGTTTCAGTGGGCGGCCTACAGCAATGCCTACTTCTTGTCCTTAGATCAGATCAGCTTCGGTGGCGAAAACTTGTTCTCTGGAAATCTTGGAGCTTTCCAGCTGGACTGTTCTTGGCGGAGCTGGTGGATCCGGTGGAAGCGCAGAAAGCCCAATTGGGGACAACAACCCTTTCGTGGGTCACGATCTCGGCCAAAAGGATGATGAAGTATACAAACAACTGCTATTCTTGGTTCAGATTGGTTCTCAACTATGATTCGTTATTGGTTGTGTTGGCAAATGATATTCTTGTATTTGAAGACCATAAGAACTCCAACGATTTCAGTCAGAAACCTATAGCTAATAACCCTTTGCATGACTATGGCTACTACGGATTATTATGGATTATTATGGTGGATATTTTTTGGTGGTCATCACCGACCAGTAGTGACCATTGCAACAATTATTGACGACTTTTTTACCCAATTCTCAATCATTATTTCCCGGCTACCCACCGTTGTTTACCGTTACTAATGATTTGGTTGATTGGTTCATAATTACATTGTTCAGCATTTACCTACTTAATCAGCTACAATAGACCACACTTACTGACCAATATCACCCTTTGGTAAACCAACATGGCACTGGGAGAATCCACCAGTTGTAGCTGGTTTCCCCGACTTTGTTATGGTGTTCCCATGGTTTTCCTATGTTTTCCATTGTTTTCCGTGGTTTTCCTGTGGTTTTCCTATGATGTCCCGTGGTTTGCCTATTCCATGGTGATGTTCCAGTCAGCTTCGCGTCCTCACCTGGAGCATCTGGTCACTGTACCAGGACTCCGGCACCACCTTCAGTTACTTTTCAGCACGGCAAGTGTTGAAGCTGGAGGCGCCGCAGCCGTGCGGAGCTGGACCAGCATGGACCCATCGCTGGGCGTTCGCCCGCTTTTTTTGGTCGTAAGCGGCGATAAGGAAGGTGAACAATGGCGAGAAAGAGGGGGATAGTCAACTTACAGTCATAGCAACAATCATTGATCAATTATTGACTCTTATAGCCATTCTATTTGCCATCCATTATTCCGATCGGACGCCCTGGCCAAAACGAACATAGAGAGAGAGAGACCATTTTTTCCCAAGCGATATTCATCTCTTCCGTGTTCTGGCCGGCCTCTTAGCCAAACAACAACAATCCACAGTTCGTGGTCCGACCGTCTCGGGAACTGGGAGCCGTCATGAATTTGGGAGTGGCAGCTTCGGAGCCCACCCGTAACGCGAGGCATGTGATGATGGATAATGGGTTTGCCCCTGAAGCCTGGGTCGAAAAAGCAGTTTTCCACCCCAAATTCAAAGCAGGAGCTGCATCGCTCCAGCACCCAAGCAATTGAAACAACTAAATGACAAGCAGGGAATCCAACGAAGGGAATGATGGGCACTGATGGTGAGGGTGACCAATGCTTGGTTGAATTTGGTGCTCATTGAGCTTGGTACCCCAAAGAAATGGTGCTGCTCTCTACCAGAAATGTGCAGCTCTAGGGTGGGGATATCCTCCTGGGCAACCCCCCGATGACGTTGAGAACAATGTGGTCAACCTGTGTGGTGAAGGGATCAACCTGTGAACACATATGGCCTCCACTCAGGCAACCCCAAAACTTCGTCACATGATGTCATGCCAATGGCGCTGAAGAAGACCAGCTGTCTCTTCGGTGCCCCTTGCGTTTCGTTGAGGAACTGGGCCTTCCTGGCTGTCTACCATCAGTCCCAATCAGAATTGGCGCACCCTGGAACCAGCAAGCACTGTCACCAGTTTAGCCAGGACTGTACTCCCAGTTCACGAAGTGCTCCAACGCAGCTGTGGATGGGTTTCGCAAAATCCATTACTATCTATTACCAGCCATTCACCACCATGATTGACCATTAGTCAACCATCAAACCATTAGGTACCCATTCAATGACCGTTCGTTCACCGCTATTCGCCATTACTTCACTAGCTGGTGGTTTCAAACATGTTTCATTTTCCCCAGTAGTTACTCACAATCAGTTGGTTGACTATTTTTCATAGGGGTTCAAACCACCAGCCATTTAACCATTGGTTAAGCATTGGCCATTGGCCATTCACTTTTTTATGCTTGGACGCAGCGCTCCATGCTACCCCGACCGTCAGGAAGCGATCCGTGGTGCAGCACTCTCCAGGAAGAATGTGCCCAGAACGGTGGATGGAAGATCTTGGTTGGTCAATGAATGGTCGCTGGTGGCTGTATGGTTAGTGACAGTTGGTTATTGATTATATATGTATTGGTAAATAACTTGCGGTTGATGATGGCTCATGATGGTGTAGAGTTTAGAATGCACAATGACCTAAGGTTGACTAGTGGTCAATAGTCAATGGTGGTTGATGGTTGATTACATGGTTGCCTTATGGCTACGGTGAATAGATGAGTGAAGAAATAGATAGGTGGATGGATAGATAGAAAGAGACTGTAGATGCAGGGGCCCACACTGCCAGGTACACTTATCGGTTTAGGCATTGATATCTTGGCGGTGTATCATTTGTCCATATCCACATGGGCATGCATGCGCATACAAACATATATTCACATTGTTTTTTACATGTTTATGTGAGTAGCATGTGTTTGTTTACACGGATAGATGCATAGTGAGTATCATGGTTGGTTTCCTTTTGACTTACATCCAGACCCCTTCGTATCCTTAACTTTGGTAGACAAATCTGACTAGCTCAGGAATCGTCGTTAGACGTAGTGAAATCTTAACAAATTATCCCGAAGAATGTTGCATTGCGAGGCTATCTGAGGGTTTGTGTTACAAATTCTTTGTTGCCTCAAATTTGTTGTTTACAAGTGTTGAGGGTAAATGTTGGAAATTGGAACATGTGCATGGGGCTGGCAGTTGGTTGGGAGCGATTGGGAGCCAGGGGTACCCCTAGATCCCTATAAAGGGGGGGCCAAGGAGCTGGCCGGAGTGCCCATTTGCGTGCTCAATTCGATGGATCCAATCGCTGCACATAGCACAAAAAGTCAGCCGAAATTGGTGTCCCAACAGTCGCGCCTGTACCTTTTCACCATCACAGTGAAATCAAAATGGTCACCTGGTTTCGTTCTTCAAGTGCTTGCTGTAGTTCTTAGATGCATGTACATGTAAACAAGTGGTTAGGTGCTGTGTATACAAGAAATGTTAAGATACATATGTATATGTGTAAGGCTATAGATATCTGATGGCATTTGTATTTGCATACGTATACATGCGTATATATGCCTGCAAAGTTTTGAAGACGTGCATAGCGATGTCCAACCAACCGGCTACTGCTTGCCAGGGCAGAAGCTTCCCCAAGCGCAAAAAAGAAGCTTCCCAAAAAAAGTCGTGCCGTTTTTCCTAACATCTAAGTTTCCCCCCCCTGCCAACCTCAAGTCATTGGGGGGGTTCCCAGCCCTCATGATTTCCGGTTCTCAGGTCACCTGGAGTTCTGTGAGTTGCATGAAGGCCGGTGCAGCTGCGAAAAACACGCTGCGCAACCTCATGAGGGTGTGATGGTTGATCGCTGTGCTGCGTTTTTCCAACCATGGGTTGATCAGGATGAAGAACGGTGAACGAGGTCCTGTTGCTCATGCACGCTAGTTTTTGATGCCCATCAGATTGGTACTGGGTCGGGAGTTTCCAAACTGCTGGGGACTGAAGGGAGCAATGAGGTGGGGTCGCATGAAGAAACACTCAACAAGATTCAAGGTTCCTTGCTAGCCGGAGATCCATATCATATGAATCGCCACCGTACTAAAAGAGCTAGTGATTTACCGTTAATAATGATGAGGGTGTACTAATATGGATCTTATATTCTCAATGATCTGGACGCTCCCATTTGGAATGCCAAATCTACCCAGGCTACGTTTCCTAAGGTTTCCTGGCGCCCCGTGCCCAACACATGGCATTCTTTGATTTTGGTCAGCCACTGCTCGCCGGTGGTGTTTGCACCCCCTCAATTTTGGTGCGCGCTGTATTTTGGTCAAGGCATTCATAAGTATGGCTATGCACAATTGGCCATACGATTACTAAGCATTATTGGACAGTGTTCACTGTTAGCCACCGTAAACAGGCAGATTAACCACCACAACTAGGCAGATCAACCACCATAACTAGGCAGTCCAACCACTCTACATATCATTCTATATCTATTTGTTGACATTTGTTGTTTCTGGTAACTGGCCTCAGGCGAGCGATGATGAGATGGACCGCTTCCCAAGCATGTCTTTCCACTTTGGCGGAGCCACATACGTTTGGCCTGCAAAAGGATACATGTGCCTTGGTGAGAAGAGTTCCCAGGTCAGCTCTCGATGTGGTGCCAGTGATTGTTACGTACCTATCTAGGTTGAAAACTGCGGGGCAAGCACCATCTGTGGCAGAGATATAACCCACACTTCGGATCAGTTGGATGGGTTGAAAGTGCTCTAGCTGCTGCAGATTGGATCGTGCAGCTTGTGCATTCCATACCCCACCCCACCCCACCCACAACGAGATTCTGAGTTCTGACAAGACGATCCTAGTTGGTCCGGTAGCAAAACCGCCTGTGATGGTCTTCAATGATTTGTGTTTGAGAACTGGTTCATCAGGTACCACAAAGCAGAAAACACCTGGTGCTATGCGTTCTTCAGCTCTTCCCGACACATTTTGGGTGCGTCCTTCATGCTGGATCACGCGATCATCTTTGACAGAGAAGAAAAGAAGAGCCTTGGCACTGCGATACGCTGCGATACGCCGCCATGCGTAGCGATACTGTTCCTGGAATGATCGGGTCGGAATTTGTGCGACGTTAATTTGAGATGAATTGCATAGGCACCATTTGATGCTCACATTTAACATCATTCACTTCCTGTGGTGAAACCCATCCAGGTTGCCAACAAACTTCCAATTTCCCGCTCACTGAGACTCTCGATGTAGGAAAGCCTTGCATGATCAGTGGCTCCTCTTTGTTGCCTTTCGTACCACCATTCCCTGTTGGCTCAGCATGCTGCTGAATCAGAACTGGATGTCAATGATTTGGATTTTTTGTAATCTAGGGTGGTCTGGAAACCTGCAAATCTGCAAAACAAACTGAACATGGTGCCGAGATCAGGCCCCCCCGTGCCGCGCAGATGCACATGTGATGCGGCAAGAGAAAGGCAAAAAGATGCAAATAGTTTATAATAGTTTCCGAGATTATCAAACTGGTATCCAAAGGCAGTTTCTAGGATTCCAAAATGACAGACAAACTCTCGTGTATAGTAGCCATTGTTGTGGCCGGTGCCGAGTGGAGGTTGGAGATCATCTAAGCCAAGTTCTGTGCTTTTATCGCAAGAGATCCTGATATGTTTTTTTCTGCATACCAATTTCGCATAGTAGGCTTCAAGATTTTTACGATAGTTTCCAAGAGGAAATTTGAGAAGCCGTACATGGTTCCAATGATGCTTAGCGATGTTGACGGATGGTTAGTGATGGTGGGTATGAGTTAATATTGTTGAATGGTGGCTGTTTACCCAGCTATAGCCAGATAATAGCCAGCTGTTGCTGCGCAGGAATAGCCAGATAATAGCCAGACTATAGCCAGAAACTCGCAGAAACAAACATGGCCCATATTGGTGGCAGCACGGGCACCAAGATGTACCAAGCGGGTACCGGCTTGCGCACCAGGATTGGATTTGCACCATCAACCTGCCCTCAATTTTCATCCCGCGAAGTGACATCATCAAGCCTCGCGGCTCGGCGATCCAGAAGTGGAACGCAGCTGCCGGATGAGGATGGAAGGTCCGCTGAAGGATGGCATTGGTAAGGTCAAGTGTAACCTTACCCTTCCAGTCACCATTACAGTAGGTAACCAACCCCAAACAACAATGGTAGAAACCAACTGGGAAGGCGATGGAGAGAGAAACTGGTTACCTAATATATAGGTAACTAAAAGCCTAGGGTAAGGTCAAGTGTAAGATGTTTGATTTCACTTGGGAGCTCCGTTGAAGCACACGTAAGTGATGCTGCACCGACCAGCTGTTGCACTTGATTCTGACCTCCTTGGTCACCGCAGGGATGCGCGGCTAAGGAGTGGAATGGCGACACTAGCAACACGGCGACCTTTCGGGACATTTCCTGGACACGGCCAGCTGCAACTGCCGGACACTTCCTGCTGTTTCTGCTGAGCTTTGCTCTGAGGATATGACCTCCGCTGTTCGACCAAGCCCAAGTGGGGTGCGATTTTGTCCACATGTAGTGATGCCCTAGCAAAAAAATGTTTGAAGCTTCAGAAGCAAGGGCTTATGCATTTATGCCTCCTTGCGGGCCATTTTTCCACAAACTGCCTGGTGCATCGAGTTAGGCGCCGTTCTGATTTGCCAGCTCAGATTGTTGATCCAAGCCAGTGGCACAACTTCGGGATTATCATCAATCATCATCCAATCTGATTCGTTGGATCTCCGAGTTCATACTGCCAAGCATGACGGACATATGAAATCGCATCATGTTGGTATCCGGATATCTTGCAGGTACAGGATCCGAGGGCCCATGGGTTTGGAATGATATGATGGGACACCGACACCTGTTCAACTCGATTGTTGCTTGATCCCTTGGTATCTCCAGAGCGGCCTCAACTCGCATGGGAGTGCCACACGCCGCACTACCCCAGCCTAGCGGCGTCACAGACCGCCGAGCCTTGCATGTAAAGAGCATGACAAGCGAAAGCGATGACCTTCTGAGAAGCTAACCGAAGGAAAATCGAGAAAACCACCATAGACATCCACAGACATCCATGGGCATCTCCATGGGCATCCAGTGGCATCCATGGGCATCTCCATGGGCATCCAGTGGCCATGGATGCGAATCAAGGAGTCATTTGGAACCGATTTTCCGCTCGGATGTTAGTGTACCAGAAGGGGCTCTTCAATGCCCGAGCGTTGCATGAGAGCAACTTGGCACATGCTGCGATGTTGACAAGGCAGTGGGCAGTTTGCCACAAGATTCATCAGCTCATTATCTAGAGACTATACTTTAAATACTTGGCTCGTGGTTGGCCAGTTCGGAGCGCTTTAGAACTTGACCATGGTTTCACTATGGTCTAAGCATGGCTTCACTATGGTTCGACCATGGTTTTGCTGATGCAACTCGTAGCGATGGCGAATCGTTGATCTGCGATGGTTGGAGCGACGAGCTAAGCCAGGTTGCTATCCCCCCTGTGTCTAGGAGACCTTTCCGATTTTAAAAGCATACTGATTGGGATGATGGCTTCTAATTGATGAGCATGTTTTTGCGGGACGTAAGCACCAACCAGTGATGATATTCTAAGGTAGGGCACTAGCCATACTGGTTAATCAAAGGTTCAAGTTTTTTTTCATGGTGGCGACAAGGGTAAAGCCCGTCAAACCGATCCAAGGAACTAGTTGGTGGGTTTTGAACGTGTTCTTCTATCACACATACTGTATTTGATTTGAGATGATACTCGATGATGCTCTTATCTACCAGAATTATCAATGATCATTCAACAATGTGCCATGGCTAGACACTAAGGATCTTGACATACCAACAAGGTGGGCCCCTCAGCAGTTGTAGCTTGGCGAGCCATTGTAAGCCCTGGCACTCCAGGGCTTGGATCATGCGATGCATCACCCTTGTGGAGCATGGCTTGCCCTCCTGGTGACATAGCTGGGAGGTGATCTCACCATGGAAAACCATAGGAAACCATGGAAAATCGCCTGGCTTTTCCATCGCTATGTCAGATTCCCCGAGGGGAACTACGGCGGATGATTATACGATAACTATTGTGGATACCCATAAGTCAATAATTTGCCGCCAAGGCGCTTATTGACCATGTTTGTCCCCTATTGGCTATGAACCACCCACTGTGCCTCGCGCTTCACTAGTCTTGTCCAATCCCATTCCCCCAGGACAACGGTGATCCAGAGATCTCCATTCATTTTAAGGTACCATCGCTATCCACTGCTTGTTTCCTCACCTTCGGGCGATTTATCAACTGCTGTTGGTTAGAGGCTGGAGAGGTAGATAGGTCGGTTGGGCCGTTTCAGGTAACTCAGGTGCGCGTTGAGCCTGTTCAGAATGATAGCACTGCTGTGTCTTCATCTGACCGTTGCTGGGTTGCTGGTTGGGAGCTTGGGTACCGCCGCCAAAGGCGACTACCGAATTCAATGCAGAGAATACATCGAGTTTTCGGAACCTGCTTGAAACGGCACTTTCTGCAATCATCATTTTGCGTATTTAGATTGATTTTTTTCTGACTAAAATAGCTTTGATATAGTAAGGTTGGAGATGGCACTTTGTTGCAAGATACGGATTGCATGAAATCAACCATTCAGTCACAGCGGGATGGGTTGGACTGCAGCTCGCAGTCTTACTGTTCAGAAGTGCTCGTGACATGCGTGCTTGTGCATACGCGATTTCCACAACGCTGTCATAATGACTTTCAAACAAATTCAAAAAATGTTTTGTAAAGCATGCTGCATGCGTGGAAAGACCAACCGTGTTCACCGTGTTGTTGTGCCACACGTCATCGGTCAAGCAATAGTTGTATTGTTTGACTCGCGGGAGTTCGTGTGTTTGAATGGATCTTTGTATGATAGATGTGTGATGATGTGTGATAGCTGTGTGTATAGTGTGCATTTTGTGCAGTCGTGATGAGTCAACTTCTATTTGAACGTCATTGTTGATTATATACGGTGTGTGTGTGTGCGTGGCGTCAACGACCATTTGGTGATCACTACTATCCATCGATTCACTAAAAAATTCACTATCACAGGCATGTATTTATAACCATATTCATACCTATCTTTATCTGTGTAAATATGTGTTTTTTAATTTTATTCTTCTTTTTGCCATGTTTACCGTCAAAATTAGATATTTGTGTGTGTGTGTGCATGTACGCGTGTCCACGCTGAGCAAGTCGCCGATATGCGCATGGAAATAAGGTGAGTCGTGTGTTTTTCTTTTGTCATTTCGAAGTCCTAGTTTGTTTGACATGGAAACTGAATGATTATCAATAATTGATGATGCGAGATCTTGATTCAGAACCATTGGTTAGCAATTGGCAATAGGTATGCTAGTTGACAAAACTGATCAATTCATTGTATGACCTGATGTGCCGGGCAATGAGTAAAGTTCAAGCAGATCAGACAGAAATCCCAGCTTTCTGGAAGGGTTTCTGGCATTCTGCCAATGTGCCCCGGGTGTCTCGTGGATTCGTCTCAAAGTTTGCAGTTCTAATGCTAACCTGGGTTTGTACCTGTGCATTCTGGCTGCTACCTTCAAGTTTACCGAAAATATTCTATGTTCACATGATTTCACATAGGTTTACCGGAAAAAAAGATATGTATTCACATGCATCACTAATCATCACTAGCCAACCATCAACCAGCTGATTTACATTGATTGGCCAACCGCTGGTTGACTGACCAGCCGAGCGCTGGCCTTTGTTGGTGGGTTGGTGGTAACTAGGCGCCTGCCACTGGGACATCTAACCCCCCAGCGAAGATCTCTTGGTCGCTGTGGAAATTCTTGCGTTACGCTATGTCCCCAGAGTTGCTCTTGTTTCAGTGAAGCGATGGTTCGTGTGAGTCACAATGGTTCATGATGTCACCCGGAGAAGCAGCGGCGCATGCCTCTCAACACCCTTTTCCGGTCAAAGGACTTAAAAAAGGCTCCCAATGCGCAAGCGGCAAGGGGGTTTTCATTCACCCACAGCAGGTCTCAACTGTACAGCCCAAGTGAGTGCCTTATTGAAACTGTACCTGAAACAAATGGTTGGTGACTGAAGTTGGACCCTGGTGAGACCATCTCCATCAAAGGTCGTAACCTTTGTTCAGGTTCCCGAGCCACTATTGGACACCTCTCTGCAAGGTGCTGGCCCACATCAGATGTCAATACTGGTTGGTCCTGGCAACAGCTTCTTAAGCAACAATTGTTCACAAGGACTGTTTATAATCCAATGGTTAGAAAGTCGTGCTAGGCTGGAACCAGAGGACCAACCAACGAATCCCTCAACCAACTACCCTGCCAGGCAACGAGCCAACCACCCAGCCAGGCAACCAGCCAGCCTCCCAACCACCAGTCAAGTTCTCAGATCGCCACGTCACGGTCGCACCCAGGCAGCATCGCAAGGGAACAACAACGTGCTGGGAAGATCCCAAGGCTGCCTGTTCTGGGTCCCCGCGCTACCAAATGGATCCAAATGGTTGGCTGGTTTACTGGCTCATACTTTTCCTTGCCCAATGGTTGGTTGGTTAACTAAAGTTGACTCATACTGATACTTTTTCCTATAGGTTGAGAACAGCAACCAGCACATGTTTGGAGATGGTGATTTTGCACCCGTGTTCCTTGACCATCCGTCATCCTTCATCATTTAGCCCAATTTTGAGCCATCATCAACCCCTGAGCCTGAAGAGGAAGCATCACTAGTATTGTGTAGTACCATTGGTCAATAACCATGGGTTACCATTGTTATTGATTATCTATTAGTTACTATTGGTAAGTAACAAATATGTCGCGGTTTGAAGCCTGAAGAACGAGCATCATCGTTGATCATGAGGCTATATCAAGCATCCAACACACGTGCCATTCGGATTGGTGACCGTTGCGGTGGATCACCAGATGTCGCTGCTACCAATGGTTCCGAGCGGTGATTGTGGATACATTTCAAACACCAACGACCTGGCTCAGTTGTGGCTGAAAATCATGGTTGCTGACGGTGAATGATCATTTCCAAGCTGAATCCTATCATTCCCAGGACTGGCTCACCCATCTCCTAAAAAGTCTGTTTAGGGGGAAGAGATTGGGGTGAAAAATATAACGAAAAACCACCCTGTTCCTGAAAGGTTGGTGGACGGGGATGTTTTTTTCGAAGGTGCCTTTCGATTGTCAGAGCCCCATTTTCGAAGGTGTGTAGCCTTGATCTCGCATTGGTCCATGAAGGGGGGGCCCCCACCAGCGGTGTCCTCTCAAAAACGATGATGTTCGGGTGCAATGGGCCAATGGTCCAACTAGTTTGGTGGAACCTCACACTGCAACCCTGCAGGGAAACCAGATGTGGAGCTGTCTCATGAGGCGCTGCCAGGTGGTTGAACATGGCAGTGAGACAGACTGGCCATGACTGGCTCATTGGTTGAACCGGTTGATCGCCATCGAAAAGTGGTAGATGATCCATTGCTATGTTAATTTATGAGAGGGTGATGGTTAAGAGCAGCTGAAAATGGTATGATGGTCAACCGAGGTCCACCATGAATCGTAACGTCCAAAACAGATGATGTGGATCACGGTTGATGTTGCGTACCCTTTGCCAGAAGACAAACCGGCAGCTGCTAGAAGTCCACCAGCGGTTCATTTTGTTGATGTTGGATTTACCAGTGAACAAGCTGATTACCAGCGGTATCCAGGTGATTTTGAAGCAAAAGCAGACCCATCTATAAGCCATCAATCAAGTTCAAGAGTCATGAGTTAAATCCAACCAAGAGTGTGACCGCAACTAGCCATTTGCCACTGTTCACTTCTTGCAAATCTTAGTTGGTTGGTTGGCTGCCAGAGGTACGCCAGCTAATGATTTGCACAATCCTTGTTTGCCTGTTATGGATATTTGGTTGCAGCAGTAAATGCCGATCTATGATACCATTCGATTTGCCAAACACCAGTTGGAATGGCTGATGGCTGATCAATTTTGCACAACTGATATCTAATCGTTTTTGATTTTTGATCCTGAAGGCAGCTATTGCCCCTAAGATGTTGATGGCTGATAACAGTTGGCGGTTACTGGCCAAGGTGCGTTTGACACGAGTGGGAAGAAGTACCATCAACCATAGCGAACAAAGATGAAGAATGGTCAGAACCATGGTTACTGGTTGGGCATGACTTGAAATGATTAGTAGTTTGATTGATAGCCCACTAGAGTTGGAGCCCACAACCGAACACCCAAGCAACCAACCACCCGGGGAAGCTGTGGAGGCTTCCACTCCAGTGGCGAGTCGAAGCGCAGAGCGTGCGGAGCCAGGCGAGCACGGTTTTGGGCACGACAAATTAGGACAAGTTCATACGGGTTCCGCTTCATACGTGAAATACGGATGCTTCTTAGAATGTTACATGGGTAGGGTATATTTATATGTATATATATATATATATATATATATATTTATTTATTTATTTATTTATTTATTTATTTATTGATTTATTTATTTTTTTTTAATCTATTTATTTATTTATCTATCTATTCATTGATTTATTTATCTATCCATCTATTTATTTATCTATTTGTTTATTTATGTATTAAAAAACATGTTCTAATAAACCAACCATGTGAGCGGGATCCCTTGAGAAACCATCATATATGTCGAATTATAGTTGATAGCCGTTTGACCACAATCTATAATGGTGATTGTGGATTGTTCGCAGCAGCAAGCATTAACCAGCTCAATCACCTTTCATAGTCAACTACTTGTTGATGATTAATCTGTCGGTAATCATCAACAATGATGGTTGTTATTGATGGTTTTTGATGACTAATGATGCTTGAGAACAGCTTGTGTATAGTGCCTTTGCTAGCTATGATGATCCTGCCTCACGATGCAAACCATCAACAAGGATCAAGGAGGCATTGATAGTGGTCAACAGTGGTTGGCATCGCTCATGGGAGAGATGATTAAGGAAACTGGCTAAGGGGGATGAATCCACCAGTAATGATCGTTTCTTTTATCATCGACCACTGGCTTCCTTTATCATTACTTCGAGGGATTATGACCTCTGGGATTTTATCAACTGGTTTTGATTGTTGGCAATGATGGTTAATTCTTAGTTCGAATGGCTCAGTAGCAAACAACAAATGGGCAGACGGACGTGTCACCTCAGGTGCGACGTTTCTCGCAGCATTTTTGCTGTTCACCAGACTGGCGAACTGAGCCACAACCATGTGGCTATGGGTCTATTTTAAGCAACCAATAATGGGGGATAATGACCAACAATAATAAGGGAAATAATAGTTAATGATAGGGGAACCAGGCGTACGGGGTTTGACCCACAGCCATATTGTCCCCAGGCCAACTGTGTGTTTTATAGTGATCCTGGATGCTGATTGATTGGGGGCAATATCATTAGCTGATTGTTAACCAGTGCTAGCTGATGATTAACCACACCCCCAACCACCACCAGGATCTCTACATACTGCACTGGTGCGTACTAACAATGGTTATTGGCCATGTTTTTTGATCAGACAGTTGATTTTCATGAAGAAAGGCAGGAAACCAGCATTGAGGATGATATAGGATGATACATGAATCGGGTAATTCAATCATTGGCCTGTCTTTCTATGATACTGTTTTTTTCCATATGAAGAACACGGTTGATCGCCATTAAAAAGCCTCAACCCAGATCATCTAAACCCCTGTAATCTTATGATATGATCAATCATTCTCATCCATGATGTTTTTCATTTGTATCCTGACACGGGGCGAACCTTCTGCTAGTGGAAAGGCCCATTCATCGGGTTGCCCGAAACATCCCGAAACGGTGTATTTGCGGACCATTTCCATACTGTAGAAAAACCTTTGCTTTGGGGTCTTGGCACTTTGGTTTTTTTTTCCGTGTGGTCACTGGCTTCACAAGAGTTGTTGTTTACCAGCTGCAGAATTTTGCCGGTATTTACCATCAAAAAACCTTCCATAAAAAATCCCCAAAAAAACCCAAGAAATGAAACATCCCCAAGAAACGAAACGCTGGGATTGGTTTATACTGCCAGCTGGGGGCCTCCGAACATGCCGTGGACAGCCTGGCGCAGGCGACACCAGCATTGGCTTTGAACGGAAGCGGGTGGCCCTGGAAGCGCTCCTGGGAGCGGAGGGGCAGTTGTAGTGACAGGTCAAGCTGTACATACACAGTCACATAATTTATATACGTATGTATTTGTATGTATGTGTGCACGTATGTATTTATATATATATATATACATGTATGCATGTTTATGTTTAAGTTTACACGCACACACAGATATATATATATATGTGTGTGTGTGTGTGTGTGCGTGTGTATAGATGTATACATCTATCTATAGATCCCCCAAGCACCCAACCACCCGGGGAAGCTGTGGAGGCTTCCACTCCAGTGGCGAGTCGAAGCGCAGAGCGTGCGGAGCCAGGCGAGCACGGTTTTGGGCACGACAAATTAGGACAAGTTCATACGGGTTCCGCTTCATACGTGAAATACGGATGCTTCTTAGAATGTTACATGGGTAGGGTATATTTATATGTATATATATATATATATATATATATATTTATTTATTTATTTATTTATTTATTTATTTATTGATTTATTTATTTTTTTTTAATCTATTTATTTATTTATCTATCTATTCATTGATTTATTTATCTATCCATCTATTTATTTATCTATTTGTTTATTTATGTATTAAAAAACATGTTCTAATAAACCAACCATGTGAGCGGGATCCCTTGAGAAACCATCATATATGTCGAATTATAGTTGATAGCCGTTTGACCACAATCTATAATGGTGATTGTGGATTGTTCGCAGCAGCAAGCATTAACCAGCTCAATCACCTTTCATAGTCAACTACTTGTTGATGATTAATCTGTCGGTAATCATCAACAATGATGGTTGTTATTGATGGTTTTTGATGACTAATGATGCTTGAGAACAGCTTGTGTATAGTGCCTTTGCTAGCTATGATGATCCTGCCTCACGATGCAAACCATCAACAAGGATCAAGGAGGCATTGATAGTGGTCAACAGTGGTTGGCATCGCTCATGGGAGAGATGATTAAGGAAACTGGCTAAGGGGGATGAATCCACCAGTAATGATCGTTTCTTTTATCATCGACCACTGGCTTCCTTTATCATTACTTCGAGGGATTATGACCTCTGGGATTTTATCAACTGGTTTTGATTGTTGGCAATGATGGTTAATTCTTAGTTCGAATGGCTCAGTAGCAAACAACAAATGGGCAGACGGACGTGTCACCTCAGGTGCGACGTTTCTCGCAGCATTTTTGCTGTTCACCAGACTGGCGAACTGAGCCACAACCATGTGGCTATGGGTCTATTTTAAGCAACCAATAATGGGGGATAATGACCAACAATAATAAGGGAAATAATAGTTAATGATAGGGGAACCAGGCGTACGGGGTTTGACCCACAGCCATATTGTCCCCAGGCCAACTGTGTGTTTTATAGTGATCCTGGATGCTGATTGATTGGGGGCAATATCATTAGCTGATTGTTAACCAGTGCTAGCTGATGATTAACCACACCCCCAACCACCACCAGGATCTCTACATACTGCACTGGTGCGTACTAACAATGGTTATTGGCCATGTTTTTTGATCAGACAGTTGATTTTCATGAAGAAAGGCAGGAAACCAGCATTGAGGATGATATAGGATGATACATGAATCGGGTAATTCAATCATTGGCCTGTCTTTCTATGATACTGTTTTTTTCCATATGAAGAACACGGTTGATCGCCATTAAAAAGCCTCAACCCAGATCATCTAAACCCCTGTAATCTTATGATATGATCAATCATTCTCATCCATGATGTTTTTCATTTGTATCCTGACACGGGGCGAACCTTCTGCTAGTGGAAAGGCCCATTCATCGGGTTGCCCGAAACATCCCGAAACGGTGTATTTGCGGACCATTTCCATACTGTAGAAAAACCTTTGCTTTGGGGTCTTGGCACTTTGGTTTTTTTTTCCGTGTGGTCACTGGCTTCACAAGAGTTGTTGTTTACCAGCTGCAGAATTTTGCCGGTATTTACCATCAAAAAACCTTCCATAAAAAATCCCCAAAAAAACCCAAGAAATGAAACATCCCCAAGAAACGAAACGCTGGGATTGGTTTATACTGCCAGCTGGGGGCCTCCGAACATGCCGTGGACAGCCTGGCGCAGGCGACACCAGCATTGGCTTTGAACGGAAGCGGGTGGCCCTGGAAGCGCTCCTGGGAGCGGAGGGGCAGTTGTAGTGACAGGTCAAGCTGTACATACACAGTCACATAATTTATATACGTATGTATTTGTATGTATGTGTGCACGTATGTATTTATATATATATATATATACATGTATGCATGTTTATGTTTAAGTTTACACGCACACACAGATATATATATATATGTGTGTGTGTGTGTGTGTGCGTGTGTATAGATGTATACATCTATCTATAGATAGATATGCTGTATATGCGGGTGTTTGTGCGCGTGTGTGTTGTAATGGGTTTGATGGCAAATCACCAGCTCTTTATCGCTGGTTAGACTCACGGTGGTTCATTGCTGGATCTCCCATTGACAGACCCCACCAAGGGTTGGTGAGCCAAGCACAGGCAAGTTGTTGAGATCATGGGAAGCTAGCACTTGAGCAGCATGGACGGCCCTTCAATGATGAAAACCACGAAAACTCATGTTTGAAACTGCACCTCGACATATCTCAAACATTACTTATCATCATCAAAGAGTAGGGTAACCATTGTCAGCCATCGCCATGACTGACCTCTACAAATACCAACCATCATGGACAATCACTGGCCATCATTCCTGTACTCGGCCATTGTCAAGCATGATTATGCATGGAACCAGTACCAGCCACTACTGACCGCAAATCAATGATTGTTGACCACAATCGCCAAGGTCACTGTGAATCTCAAAAGTACAATCTCAAGCAATCTCATCCATTCATATCCATTCTTGAAATTTATCAACATGTTTTTCAACCATTGGTCATGGCTATTAAGCTGTCATAAATAGCGACATTACTCTATTAACTAGCGTGATATGCATAGCAATAGCTAAGGTTATTGAGTCATAAGCAGTAGCCATAGCCCATAGCTACGAATTGAAAACTCTTAAGCCATAGTCATAGGATCATCGTCTTGACCATCGTTACATCACTACCTTTGCCGTACGCTCCTTGTCGATTCGCCAAGGATCCCAGCTCTTCGCGTGTGTCGTGAGGCATGGAAAGATCCAGGGGCGAAGCCTAAATTGGCAGTTAAGCCATGCATGATGGGCTGCCTGATGTCAGGGTTGTTCATGATGACTGGGCAGGGGCTGTGACTCACATGGCATGGGTTGATCATAATCAAATCATGATCAACTAATAGCTGGATTGTTCATAAACTGCTGGGTTTAAACGATGAGTGGGGTGGTGGCTCCGTAGACTAAAGGGTTTATCATTGATTATGCGAAGCGTTGAACATGCATCTACTTCTCGGCCTGCCAACCGTTACACACTGAAACTAACTGTTGCAAGGATGGCAAGCCAGCATGTTCAATAGATGCATCACCCCCATGCTCAGAAGATGAGCGGCTTTGGGCGGCCACACCCTGCATTTGATATCAAGTGGCATATGATAAAGTAGGGTCCTGGTGTGTCCTGAAAGCCGCGGACGTGCCCTCGGAAAAGTCGTGGGCGGTTGTCCGCAAATAACGCTCAATATCCAACAGTTTGACGATTATTGGTTGTGGATCAACTTTGGTTTATACACAAACGCCGGTACCCCTGAACCGTCCCCAAATGGCACCAACTTTGTTAGCATACTTGGTGTGTTCCAGACAGATCAGTGATTCTCATTGAATGCTTCGGGGACTTCGTAGCATTTGAGGAGATATCAAATCTGTGCTCAAACAACTTCAAGTTGACGTTGGTCTAAACGTGTTTTTCTTTCGATCCTATATTCAAGCTGACTGTGTCATGCAAGGTCCCCCATCAGCAACGAGTCATTGCACATCGCCTTGGCCAAATGATGCAATGCTTCTTGGGTGGTCCCCCACTGTGGTGATTATCCTGGTGGCGAACATGGTAGTCGCGCTGGGGGTCCCCAAGAAAACTGTATTTTTTTGGAGTTACGTTTAGGGCACCCCCCCAACGTTTACCCAGTGCCAACCCGTGGTTAGAGATTCCATTATTATTGGTTGAAACATGACTAGACTAAATGTTGTGCACACACCAATGCTGTCCTGGTCACATGTACATACACCGCTCTGTGCGTGCGTGTGTTCGATGTGTTCCATGCAACTCGCCCAGCTAGGAATCACCATGGTTTAGCTGGAAAACCCCCAGAGCGCTCTGCTTTCGACAGGAAAACTTTGGCATTCTTTTCGAAAGGAAGTGCCATGTGGATCTGCAGGCCCCTTGGGAATGTTGTGGTTTCTGGTGCTGTGAACAGGTCGTTGATCATCAACGACCGTGTTGGGAATCGTATGGATCGACTTTTCGATGGTTAATGATTGGCAGGGTCGTAACCAAGCAGTCATTCATCAAGAGCTAAGTGGTATGTGGTCACCAGCCACTAGCTGGTATTGAACGTAAATATTATAGTTGTGCAACCCTTCGAATGTATAGATTGGATGAGATTCTCTTCAAAACACATCTGGGATTCTGGGAGAGTTTAGCCGTGGGGAAGGGATCCAAACATCAAGCTGGCACGGAACTGAGCTGGAACTGGAGCTTGATTGATGCACGGCTCTTCAACCGAGACAGCATGGGACGCGGATGGTTTTTCCAGGGCGAATCGATAGACGGCCAACTCAGCTAAAGTGGCGCGACAACTCTGCACAACCCCTCAGCATCACGATTTGAGAAAATGCATGGGGAGACGTGTGAACATGACATTTAGGAAGACAGAGACGGAGAGGGAGAAATGTATAGACACATGGAGAGAGAGAGAGAGGGAGAGAGAGAGAGAGAGAGAGATGTAGAAATAGATGGGTAAATGAACTAAGTAATAGATCAACAAGAAAATACATACCCAGATAATGATCAGTATATGAATAAATGAATCAATCGATGTGTGTGTGTGTGTGTGTGAGTGCATCCTTTGTCGCAACCCGAGTGCGAGAGCCATGTCCAGTACGAAGAGATCAGTGTGACTGTGATGCCTGGCGCACTACGTGCATAAACTGCTCGATGGTACAGGTGATGCACGAGGTTGTCGTGCGCAGGTGGACAGCATCGGCTCTCGCCCAATGGACCACCTTGCAGAGCAGGGCACTTGGCACATGTGACTCTGTCCAATCATTCCTTAGAGCAATGCCAAGGGGGTACATCAAGGACCTGATGCTGCCCCAGGCACCAGTGGTGACAGTGGCCCCACCAAAAACATTTCAAGAGTCCTTGCTGTAGGAAAAGGTGCACAGAAAAAGAAGTGTAGCAAAAACACTCTAAGTGAACCTTCCGTATGGCGACGGAGCAAGAGAGAGAGAGAGAGAGATCTCGATCGATCTACCTATCTATCATTGTTCATCTATCTACCTGCCTATCCATCTGTCTATCCATGATTATCTATATATCTAATCTAATCTAATCTAATCTAATCTAATCTAATCTAATCTAATCTAATTTAATCTAATCTAATCTAATCTAATCTAATCTAATCTAATCTAATCTAATTTAATCTAATCTAATCTAATCTAATCTAATCTAATCTAATCTAATCTAATTTAATCTAATCTAATCTAATCTAATCTAATCTAATCTAATCTAATTTAATCTAATCTAATCTAATCTAATCTAATCTAATCTAATCTAATCTAATTTAATCTAATCTAATCTAATCTAATCTAATCTAATCTAATTTAATCTAATCGAATTTAATCTAATCTAATCTAATCTAATCTAATCTAATCTAATCTAATCTAATCTAATCTAATCTAATCTAATCTAATCTAATCTAATCTAATCTAATCTAATTTAATCTAATCTAATTTAATCTAATCTAATCTAATCTGATCTATCTATCTATCTATCTAGGTATCTTCTTGTTCATGTGCTGCAACGTCAAGCACCGCCACAGGTGTGCACCGTCCTCCGGGAGCTGCCATGGCCTGAGGTGTCGCCCCTGTGGCCTCGGCGGGTTAACCACCAGACTTGCATGTGCCACGTCCACGGCTCGAAACTGGGAAGTGACCATGGTGGCTATGGGTCAATATTAATCATCCAATAATGGGGGATATTCCCCAACCATAATAAGGCAAAATAATGGTTAATACTAGGGGAACCAGGGGTACAGGGTTTTGACCCACTGCCTGGTGTCTAGGGATTCGTTCAGCTACCTTGTAGGGTGTAACTAACCATGGTGGAAAAAATCCAGCTGCACATCCAAGTAGGGAGAGAGAGACATCCAAGTAGGGATATTCTGCCGTACCAGCTTGCAGCTTTGAGGCATGGGCAACGCTTGCTTAATGGTTAGTGGTTAATTTTGATAAATGGCGACTGTATAGCAGTGAACTACAAAGATATAGTGGTGAATAATGGTTTGGTGAGTGGTGATTAGGGATGGTTGAGAAGGATTTTTGCGGGTCAACTAGAGGATACTAGAGGATCTAGAGGTTAATTGATGTTTAGTTAGCGATGAATCAGTGCCTAGGAGAAATCACTGAATTACACCGGCATAGACCCCAGATAGCGGGTATATTGCGCACAAGGATTTCCAGGGTGTGTACAATAAACCTGTGTTTTAAATTACGTGGTTTATTTTGAATCATATTTTTACGCGTCTTAGCTAGGGAGACAAGCATGAGCAGCGGCAGAGTAGCGGCAAACAAAGCGCCGATCCAGAGCCACAAGGGAGACAAAGAAGAGACAAAGGGCAGACAAAGGGCAGACAAAGGGGAGACAAAGGCGAGACAAAGGCAAGAAAGAAGGCGAGACGAAGGGATACAAGCATGAGCAGCGGCAGAGCAGCGGTAAACAAAAGCGCCGATTCGAGTCCCTACCATAGAGAAGTAAGAACCCCTTATAGCTTGTCAGCTACCTGGGGAAAAAACAGCTGGGAATTTCAAGGCGACCAGCTTAGTTTTCCACACGAGTGATAAATGGCGACTGTATAGCAGTGAACTACAAAGATATAGTGGTGAATAATGGTTTGGTGAGTGGTGATTAGGGATGGTTGAGAAGGATTTTTGCGGGTCAACTAGAGGATACTAAAGGATCTAGAGGTTAATTGATGTTTAGTTAGCGATGAATCAGTGCCTAGGAGAAATCACTGAATTACACCGGCATAGACCCCAGATAGCGGGTATATTGCGCACAAGGATTTCCAGGGTGTGTACAATAAACCTGTGTTTTAAATTACGTGGTTTATTTTGAATCATATTTTTACGCGTCTTAGCTAGGGAGACAAGCATGAGCAGCGGCAGAGTAGCGGCAAACAAAGCGCCGATCCAGAGCCACAAGGGAGACAAAGAAGAGACAAAGGGCAGACAAAGGGCAGACAAAGGGGAGACAAAGGCGAGACAAAGGCAAGAAAGAAGGCGAGACGAAGGGATACAAGCATGAGCAGCGGCAGAGCAGCGGTAAACAAAAGCGCCGATTCGAGGCCCTACCATAGAGAAGTAAGAACCCCTTATAGCTTGTCAGCTATCTGGGGAAAAAACAGCTGGGAATTTCGAGGCGACCAGCTTAGTTTTCCACACGAGTATTGCCAAACCTCGCCTCAAAAGATGAATTTGATAGGCAAATCCGAGGACCCACAACTAGGATTCTAGATGCATGAACCATGATTGCTAATAAAAATCAATAAACCCTGGTCATACATCCTACCCTTTGGCAACCACCCATAGCTGGAAGGAAACTGGCCTTTCCCAGTAGGTCAACCAGCTACAGAAGTGGTTGGATCATCCAGCCAGCCAAGTTAGATTACCAGATGGCAACCATCAACTCACCATGGGATTAACCATCAACTGACCATCACAAACCATCACATTGATCGTCAACTACATCAACTCCTGCGCACAATCCGACCCACAATCAACCCATGATCAACACTGATTATCCTGCATTTCCGGTTGATGATTACCATCACTTATCATTGTTATTGATCATCGTTAAGCATCATTGGTCACTATAATTAGCCAATCATTATCACTTATGGTCATTGCTGACCGAGAATCGCCGAGAACAATAGCCATGGATCAATGTTGGTCATCGTTGCCCGCTATAATTACAAACCATTTCGTAACCAAGGTTATGCCAAGGTTCCAACGATCTTTAACCATAGACCACCAATCAACCAAAATTTAGAACAATGAACTCGTAAACAATAATACACAATCAGCCAATGATCCTGATGGGTTGTTAATCTGGTAAACTGGTGGTTGCAAAGCAAATCTCGAACTTTCAGCAGAAGTCATCCCACCTAGGCGAAACGTTCAGGGCTTGCGGCTCGTACGCTGCAGTCTGACGGACAGAGGGGGGTGGCATGGTGGGAGCCCTTCAGCATGAACAACACAGATATCGGTATACGGTGAAAGTAAAGACAGTATCACTTGGTGATTGTTCAAGACTGAAGAACAGTATTTAAGAGGGAAAATGTAGGGATAACAGTGAAAGGTAGGATTGACTGTTAACGGGTACCATTTTACTGACAGCTATCGGTTTCACTGACGGTATCTATTTAACAGTGACAGGTAGGATGCGGCGGACGACTCAGATGGTTGATGAAACCAGTTTCAAAATGGGTCAGGTGATGGCTAATGATCGTTGCCTGACGGCTAATGATGGTTAACTGATGCTTAGCTGATTGTTCATTTGATGGCTAAGTCTTTGGTAGTCTGCCATGATTGGCTAGATAATCGCACTTGTTAAGCTGGTTGAGCAAGGATTTATGACCAGATCTATTGACGTTTACTGGTCATGGCCATCGTTTGACCCACGTTGTGGCTACCCAACCGGTTGCCCTACTGGTCGGCAGTGTCGACCCGCCTAGCTCTCAGCCTAGGACAACTGGCTGTCCCAACTGGGTCACAGTGGCAACAGCTCCAAGTGGAGTGCCATACGGCTCTTGGACCTGAGGCACCATGGGGTTCCCGAGTGGTGGTTGGGAGCTGGAAGCCAGGGTATCCATCCCCTTAAAGGGAGAACGATTTGAAGCTACCAGGGGGGGTGTTCCAAGTAAATGGTAGGTGATCACGGGGGTTCTGTTTTCAATCTTGTTCCAGGGATTCTGGGTCTTGTTTTTGATGTTTTTGCTCCTTTCTTGCTGGCAGTGTTGGTATCATGTTTGTTGTTCTTGTTCATTTTGTGCTGTTTCTGTTCTGATTGGTCTTGTGAGTGGTGTTCTTGATTTCGGTAGTATTGCTACTTCTGTTTTTTTCCAGTGTGTTTGGGCAAAGGGTTCCCGTGCAAAAAAGCACCCTGCTACTACTGCTGGGTGCTGTTGCCGGTTGTGATCCCTAGCTGTTCATCCTCCAGCCTTTCACTGTCAAGCCTTCTTTTGATGCGCTGTGAGGGCAGTGCAGACCAGAGAACCACACCTTGGTAGCTTTCAACAGCCGCTGCAGGTACAATGCCTTGACCTCCTCCAGCTGCCCAGGCCTTGCCACTGTATGGGACTCAGTGCTAGTGGTGATGGCTTGACATGGATGCGAATTCGCCTTTGTAGGGAGCTTCTATCAATGCTATCGTCAGCAGTAGTGTTTGAAAAAGGTGGGAGGGAGCCACATGTGCTAGAAAGCCAGAAAGCAGCTAGGCCCTTTGGCCGGTCAAATGTATCCTCCTTGAATTGAAGATGCCTGCTCATGCGAATCTAAGTAGAAATTGCCAAAGCAAAGGCAGTTCTTGCATATCTAGCCTGTCCAGAAATCATTATGATGATCCCGAATCGGCAAATCACTGGGGGAGATCACCGCCTGGTTTTGAACCGGCACCGGCTTCACTGTTCTCCTCGCATAATCATAGCTGGCTGGAAGACATCCCCATCTCCAGTGGGTCTAGTCATGGCCCAGCTGGGATTTCCCCACCAGCAACTTGACCCTTCGTGCCGTAAGCGCCTCTCAATGGTCAAGGTCATTTCTGGCGGTCTTCAGGCCCGATCTGGGCCATTTCCTGCAGTTTGTACAGTTCTTGGGTCAGCCTGGGTGCGCCGAGGTGTATCGCAGCTGTGACTAATGGGTTTCAACATGCTGACCGGAATACCAGTCCAAGTTAAACCTCAGAGAAGGTGCCAAAAATGAATGCTGGCTGGGCATCTACCAGTGGAGTGGTGGAAATTCAACAAGTCAACAAGCGATTGATTGCAGTTTGCTTGGGCCAAGCTATGTGTTTTTGGAGGGGTGACTTTGATGACCTGGAATTCATGTTGTTGACCAATCATTGTTGGGACTTATCTGCGGGCGTCTTGTATCTCAATGGGGTCAGTGACGGCCAGTGGAACAGTGCACAAATGACCGTTTGTTGTGAGTCATGATTCATGATGATTGCCAATGGTCAGTGCTTGTTTCTTGATGATTGTTTTTCCTTATTGCTGTTACTATCTTGTTCAAACATGAATTCATTCACAGGCATCACCAGTTTCAGGGAGGATAGCACCGCACGTTTTTTTGACCATTGCTGATGCACCGAAGGCCAGCCAGTTCACTGGAACCCTGTTTTCAACAGCAGCATAGATTGGTCCTGCTGTTGCTCACCAACATAGCTACACTGGGTTTCAATCCCCCAAAATCACCAGGTCAGAAACCATCAGGAAGCCATTCAAGTCAAAATAACAGCAGCTTCTGGGCGCCGCCATATTTTGCACTGTGAGGCATTACTTCTTGATGGGAATCGCTTGCAATCGCACGGCTTTGAGGCAAGGCCGCTTTTTTTTGCGGCGATCTGACAAGTATCCAATGGTTTTTGTTGTCATATACCCTGGACTTGTCCATTCTTGTAACAGAAACATCATGAACGGCCTTTGACCAACCATGGTTGAAGCCAGTAGGTGAAAAGCCCAACTTGCGTTTCATATGTTGGGTCGAGGGTAGATTCGGGGTACAAGGTGTCGACGTGAACCCTGTTGGAGTGCTATGCGCAAGATGCTGCCTTGATGTGCGAAAAAGATCGAAAAAGGAGGGTGCTGTTTGCGCATGCTTCCCGACAAGAGTTGGTTGTGCGGAAGTTGCTCAAAGAAGCGCTTCGGATTATTGATGGTTGATAATGAGAGAGAGAATAGGAACTGTTCATCATTCTTAGTTAATGGCGATCCGTAAACAACTAAGGTTATGTGATGGTGAGTGCAGAGCTGTGGCACAATGTTGGCTACTGGCAGCACAGATGATGAATCACCGTTCCAGGTTGCATTTCTTTTTGAGGCGGCTCAAAACAATAAGGAGGGAAAGTGTCACAACCTCGGGTAAACTAATGGCTAAGAATGATTCCGCATCATTAATCACCATGAATTGACTATCATCAAACATCATCAACCGTCATCAACCATCCTTGACCATCATTAACCCAAAGCAAGCCCATGGTGAACCTTGGAAATGCTAAGAATGATGACATTGAACACTTGATTTTTGTCATCGGGGGACCTCCGACCAGGCATTGTGCAAGGTTCTGATGGCCAGCAAACGCGCTTTGAGGCTGGAACGGGCTGGAGGGAGTCTCAAGTACAAGTATGGCGAGCCTACCATCAATCCTGAATGCTGATATCAGTTGATATATGTACAAACTAATATATACATACTAGGTACTCAATCTGCGGGTCTTTGACTGATGGCGCTGGAGAGAGAGAGAGAGGTACTAGGTACTTCGTAGCATCCGGGGGGTCATGGTTATCCTTCATCGATTTTGGAAGTGTCAACGGTGATCCGAGCAACCGGCTTC
This sequence comes from Symbiodinium kawagutii, assembly GCA_009767595.1. Lineage (NCBI taxonomy): Eukaryota > Dinophyceae > Suessiales > Symbiodiniaceae > Symbiodinium > Symbiodinium kawagutii. The sequence goes on along the minus strand of VSDK01002138.1, from coordinate 788,974 downwards.
GCTGTTTCGAGGACTCAGATTGAAGCCTCAGCTGTGAAGCTCTCGCCCAAGCAATGCATGATGGAGCACTTTCCCGTGCTTAGAGCAAACCCTATTTTTGAGGCAGGGGGTACCCGTATCCCTTCATGGCTTGGGACACAATGATGAACCAAAGACCCAGTGGTGAGTTTTTTATAGTTGATTACTGATCATTTGTATAGACGCTTGCGAGATTTAACTAAGCAATGAAATAGATGGGAGATACCAAATTGACAACTGTCATTTGACTAAGCATTTGTATCACTGACCAATGATTCATAGATGACTCTAACCATAGATGGGGGATATCCCCCACCACAAGGGTCGTCGCAGCCATGGCCCTGGCATTCGCCGCCGCAAACTTTCGCCTCCAGCGAAAGTTTCTTCCACTTCAGTGGCGGGCCAAACGCCAGGACCTTAGCACCCGTGATGAACACTGAACACCGTGAACAGTGACAACAATGTTTGGTTTGTCATTGTTGGTCGGTTTTTTTTACAACTGGATGGCACATCGAAATTTATCACAGCCCACAATCACCCATGCACTTGGAATAGCTCACAGTAGAAACGCTTCGCCGCCAACTTCTTGACGCTGGTCATGTGGTGACCATGGTTACGGGCCGCTTCTGCATGTTTCGCAACGCCATCGTTCACCTTTTCTACATGTTGCTCTTGGAATTTCATCCAAGTTGCTGCTCGCGAGCTGCAGCACTCCATGCAACAATGACCTTCACGTCTAGTGTTACGGAGATGAAGCTCGTGATGCCTCGTTTGTTGATGTTTTTCCCTTGAGCGAGCTGATGCCAAACCTATCACTTCTTCGCCAGGTCTCCGCCGTCCATCAAGTTGCAACATCTCAAACAGTCCAGATATTTCCAAAGGGATTGGATGGATTGACCATATAGCTACTAGTAAAATATGTTTTAGCAAGGGATCAACCAAAATTGGATAGATAGGTATATACATATATATATATATATATATAAATAAATATATATATAAACAGAGATGGATGAGTGAGCCACCTGCTCCCCCTCAGCCCAGCTGAACCTCCGGGATGGCGATGGAATATAGATGGATAAATTTTACCATAAAGCCACAAATCAGATGGATAAACCATGTTACGCCACCAAGGTCATGTTGTCCGATCTTTGGACCAAGTCACCACGGCACCGATTCCGCCAAGGTGACTTCGGCCAACTCAGCGTTTTCGAAAGGGCCAGAATTTTGGGCAAGAGAGGCCCTGTCACTTGGCTGCCACGTGATGTTCCCAAAACAACTGGTGATGACGAGTAATCCATGGTTGATGATGGTCCTTGACTATGGTTGGTGAGGTGAGCTCATGATTTTTGATGGTTAAACCATGCTTTACTGTGATTAATATTGGTTATGCAGGTGGCATTGGACTTTTTCTTGCTAGTTTGATTTGCAAATTGATACTTGCCTGGTCGTTTGTCGTGTTGGCAATCAGCACTCGTAAGGGGATGTAACCATAACATGCCATGGACATTGCTGGTTGTTTGGGGTATTGGTCTGTGATATTCTGCTTGGCCTTGCTTGGCATTCGGTTCCAGAACGCTGCCGGGGTACCATTTAGGTCACTTTGCCGAAGTTATGGCCATGTTTGCTGGGGCACCTCACAGACAAAGTACCACACTTCTAGCCAAATTTCGGGATTAGTTTGTGGCTTCCAGAAAGTACCATGCATGTCTGACTCAAAATTCAGTTTCTATCTCAAGTTGTCGCCGCTTTGAGCAACTCCAATTTTTTGCTGGCCAAAGCATGCCAGAGGAAGTCCAGGTAGCCGGGCGCGGCGAAACAAGTGGTGACGAAGGCTGTGCAAGACCAACCAAGGAGGAACAGAAAAAAATGGTCCATGGCTGTGTGCTCCCAGCAAGAAGTCACTTTCTATGCATTTGGGCATTTTTGGAGGATAGATGAGTTATGAAGACCTCGGGCAGTAGCATCTTTCCCCAAACAGCTCCCTGCCAGGAGAGATCAGATGATGGCCTTCCGTGTGCTAATGATAATCTCCTCAGCGATCAACCGATTCCTCCCTTCCTGGTGCTCCTCAGTAGCGTTGAAGCTTGATGATTTAGGTGGTTTGGTCAGCAACCTTGGTGTGCCTTCCATATTCTTTAGCACCCTGGTTGACTATTATTTATTGAACATTGCACACAATTACCTGTCAACATGATTAATCATAGGCCAACTCTGAAACATAGTTAAGCATAATTATGTAACATCACGAGTCATCATAAAGCATTGTTAGCCACCATCAATGCTCATCATTATGAACCTTTACTAGGACCCATGGCCTCGTTCCATCAGTCCATCAGCGATAGAACCATGGGCACTTGCAGACAGTGAGGTGAAGCACGGCCACGTCTCTGGAGTTGAGGAGGTGGACAGGGAGGAGGATTTTCCAGGCCGGACTGAGTGTTTCGCCGCTGGTGATGAGCCGAACTACTTGAAGTTTACATTGGCTTTTGATGGTCAACAATGCACGTTGTGGTTATAAATCATGAATGGTTGGTCAATGAACTGATTTTCATATATTTTCATACTTGTGGGCTTTTGGCATAGGTTATGACCACCAACTGGTTAAAAATGTCATTCATCATGGCTGCTGTTTGTTGATGATGAATAATGGTCATTAGCGACGACTGATTTGGAGAGATTGTATATTCATAGTGGTTAGCGATCGCTAAATTTGATTGATTTGACAGTTGAGAATCGTTGATGATGTTGGCTAGCAGTAATTCGACATGGTACACAATGGTTACTGGTTTGGTTACTTTTGATTTATGATGATTGATGATGGTCAATTGTGGCAGACTTCATTGTGCGCACAATTTAGATGGTTGATAAGCCGAAGTAGAACCAGTCAATAAATGTTGATAGTCGCTGATGATGGTCAACGAGAACTTTGAAGCATCTATAAACTCGGCACCACATCAACATCATCATGAATGATGAATACTATTGAATGCTGCCTAATTATTGCTGATAACGATTGGTTCCTGAGAACCTGATTGTTACTGTAATAAGAATTTCGAACGAATGAAGTGAAATGAAATGACATGAAATGACATGACATGAAATGAAACGAAACGAAATGAAATGAAAGAAATGAATGAGTGAGATTGAGTGAGTGAGCGAGAGAGCGAGGCAGCGAGGGAGTGAATGAATGAATGAATGAATAACACAACCACAGCTGACCGGTGGGAACCGCTGGTGATTTTGAGCTACCATAGAGGCAGGTTGCCCACATGGCAGGCTGGAAACAGTGCAGAAAACTAGCGACGGTGAATGAGACGCGGAATTCCTATGTTGCAGATGCCTTGTTGGGTATGGATACTTCACAGCAGATGGATATTTCATAGATAAATCCTGGCTCACTATTTGTGGCTGACGATCCCTTATGGACCCAAAAGCGGGGAAAAGAAGAAACATGGACAGTTGAACATCGGACCAATAAGCATGTACTGGAAATGTCCAAAAGCGATCAAAAGCGGTATACCTACAAATTGTCGATTTCCTCGGTGAAGTTGGCCATTTTGTGGCAAACTGCCCAGTGGTTGGAGGGCTGCTTGTTCAACAACCCTTAGTGATCTCATTCAAAGATGGTGAAGGCCAAGTACTAACAGCTTCATACGAAGAGTTGAGCAGATCCAACCACCTGAGGCAGGACACACTGCAGCACGATGGGGGTGGACAAACCATCAGAGGGGTGACGTTCTTGATTCATAGCCATGAGCATAGCAAGAGATCTTGCACACGCGGAAGGTGCTGGGTATTGGTACCGTTGGTTCAACGGTTTTGTTTCTATACATTGGGATTGTTCATGGCCAGGTTTCCGTGTGAACGACGATCATTTTAAGGAATGGTTGGGGGTACCCCTATTTACGAACTTTCCATACAAGCTTCCAGGTTGTTTGAGGCAACTTATTGGTAAACTTGTGTTGCTTGATTGTTGTCGCACTAACGCTAGCTAAAAATAGGAGGACCTGCTTGCGAAAGAAAAGCACCATTTATTGAGCTGGTTTGGCCGCTAAAGATTGGGCTTCTAGGTGAGTTTTGAGGTGCCAATGAACTGGCAATGGCTTTGCCCCTGATGAGCGTCGATGGTGGTGGACGATCAACAGGGATGGTCATCTTTGCGCTGGTTCCATGGGGAACGAATGACCAAGCACGCCAGCAGAGGCTTTCACTGGTGAATCATGGCTACCATGATTTCTGCTGAATCACGGCTGTCATGTATTTAACCATCCCACCTTCCCCCCACGCCCTCTCCCGAAAAAAGCATAGCAGCCATGACTTACCCCAGCACCGTGACCGACTTCAGGCAAGGGAGATCGGCGCTCTGAAATCGGAAACTCTGCACATGGTGGATGGTGACCCGGGTGATTAATAATAGTACCAATAGTTATAGTTTTGGTGCGTAATGGTGGTAATGATGGTGGTGAATAAAGGATCAAGTGGTGGCAAATAATGGTGATACTATTCAAGAGATACTGATCAATGGTTGACGATGAAGATCAACAATAGCACCACCAACAATAGATTCTAAGGACAATGATCAATGCTGCTATGCCAACAGTTGGCCGAAAGTAGCAGCTAGACCCAGAAGGGCATCCCAGGTGGAAACTGATCATCCAACCTGAATTTGGGACGATCAATTGCATGATGTTGCATGAAAATTGGCGCTGGGGGGAACAGAGAAGGGATGATAGGGACCGAGTATAGTTAACTTCATGGTGGCAACCAAGGATTAATACTTGGTGTGTGACTTGAAGAATGTGTTTCGGCGTTCCTCTTTTGGGCCTGCAAATCTGGAGTTTTAGGGGAGTGCTTTCAGACAAACAAAAAGTCATACAGTCATCCCTGGCACTTGAGAACAGGTAGCAAATGGTAGCAATGCAGCTGAATTAGCCATTGTTTTGCCACTTGTTCCACCATTATGAGCATTATCAATCATTATCATCCATCATTAATATCCGTTGGCTCCCTGTCAATGACCTTCCGATGCCCGGCCCGCAGCGTAATGAGGACACTGGGCAAACATGCCCATGCATTGGCGCGGAGTGAACACTGAGGCGATCTCCGCCGCACCTTAGCTGAGAGAAGTGTTGATCAATGGTGGTGCCCTCCAAAAGTCATGCGTGCATCCAGGCAAGATCTAGGTATCTTTTTCTCGAAAACGGGTGAAGTCCTTGATTTCCCAAAGAAACTGACCAGAACTCGAGATACTTTCGAAAGTCGTGAATTTCGAACGAATTTCCTGTTCGCTTGGGATGATGAAATCACTACTAGTGTCAAACAAGAATACTTGGGATACAGCCAACATAGCAACAGACACAATAGCTAATTGACTCTTCATCACGGAAAGGATTTAACAAGCATATTCTCATTCGTGTGTGTCTTTCCAAAACTGCAATATTTCTACTGAGGGGGGGCACACCAGCCTAAGTGGTCCTCAACCTCTTGATGCTTGAAGATCATCAACAATCACCGGATTGATGCCAACTACCAGCCAACTAATTACCTATCAGTGAACCCCCAGCCAACTACCGGTTGATTGGTGGGTGAACCTGTTGCTGGCCACTGCTGATCACAACCAGTAGCCTTGGGACCGAGACCTAAACCGAGGCAAAGTTTGAGCGGCAACAGGCAGCGGCGGCTTTGAGGGCTCCAGAACACAAGGCCCTTCGGTTGTGCCCTGCAGGTTTTTGAAGCGCATAGCTATGGGGCAATAGTAATCAATATTCCCCAACGACTCGAATGGCTATACAGGTCCAACGGTTCGACTATTCTGGTCATTTATGGGATGTTCCCCAAGGGTACGCGGCATTGACCCACACTCATTTCCCAATTTTCCCAGCAGTGTCCCATCATTTCCCATCATGTTCATGAAATTATCCATGACCCATATCCAGCAAGAGAATTTGCGATCATTGAACGTGATGAACCAATGCTGACTATACAAGGTATATCCTGTGCCTGAAGGGGGCCAAAACAGACAGTGACAGGAAGATCAACCAACCGTGCCCCCCGAGGAATCAAAAATGATTGTGTTCAATATGAAAACGACCGTGAATATGGGACATGCTCATGGCTGAACCGAAATACCTCAAAAAATAAAAGCCAAATCGAGCTGCAAGCAGGTACGGATGAAAGGGGCCTTCCGGGATATTGGAGATGCTGATCAGAAGTTGGAAACTTGGCTGGAATTGTTTGCTCACAAGTACCATGCAGCTTGGCTGGCAACTGCTTCAAAATTTTGGGAGGGCACAGCAGTGACCATGGTTGTTTGTTTATTCGTCCGACCCTTCGCAAACAGACACAGAGAGAGAGGGCACAAGCTCGGTCGAATCAAAGGAATGAATTTGCCAAAGAAATTTGGTAACGTCAGCCCGACATAAACAATTCCCTATATCGGTTTCGCTAATTGTCGGGTACCATGTGAGTACCCTTCGAGCTGGGCTTACTCAGCCCTACCATCTACAAGCATGGCTCCATGTCACCAGTTCCAAGGTCAGTGCGTTCACCTCCAAGTCACCAACTCGGCTGTTCTGCCCTAGGAGTTGCCTAAGAAACAGCCACGCATTCGGGGCAAGAGGGCAGTGGTACTTCAACCAGCTGCACGGCAGCCACAGGCGGTGACGGATGAGACCCGAGGTATGTTGGGAAAGTCTTGGAGGATGCTGTTGGGATCATGTGGCTATGGGACACTACCCATCCAATAATCCGGTGGATGTTCACAAGGGTTCAACTCAGCTGTTTCAAACAGTTTTTAGCCCTGACGGGGGCACAGGGGGTTCATGATGTGGGCACATCACTGCGGGTACCCCATGGCACTGTACCGTCCCCAAAATGACCATTTTCATAGGGAAACTGATGGGTTTCAGGCTGAACCCTCCTTCAGGGACCTACCAACTTGCTGCCACAGATGTTGCTGCCACGTGCTGCCAGTGCAGGTGGCCCAGCAACCCAGAGAGCCAAGGGAGAACCTGCTGAAGCATTTCAAGTTGCATGGCGGACCAGAGCTTGCCTCGGGATGTCCTGGGGATGGCCACCGGGCCGAGTCATGGTTAATGCTTGTCATCCTGCAATCCTTAACTGGTTGGTTGTTTGGTTGGTTGTTTTGGTCTGAAATCGCATTTTTTCAACCACACCTGGAGGTGATGGCTTCTAATGTGGGATGGAGCAACTAACCGCCAACCAGTAACAACAATGAACAATCACTACTTAACCATGGTTGTAACCAGGAACAGGAATGATCATTATTCACCATAGTTAGTCATTCATAGCGGTTGGTAATGACAAAATCTTTGGATCTCGTGGAAATCGCTGGAAGTAACAGTCAGGGCTCTCGAAGATATCCACGCCTGGGGCTGTTTGTCATTCATATTGTGGCGCTGGTCCATCTCACGTCGAATCGTCAAGTAGGATGTGAAGCATTGTTGCTGGTCAAGATTTTGCAAATTTGATGATCAACCCGTGCAAGAAAAAGAATGGTGGCTGTGATAGGGGAACCCTTGATTTGATATGAATGTGGTGGTTGGTTTATCGGAAATTTGAAGTCCAGATCCATATGCAAATTGACCCTTGGTGCAGTTCCAAAGCGTGCCGTTTCGAAGATATCTGAAAACAAATGGATGATTTTTTGTGGGAGCTTGAGCTGCCTGGCGATGCATGGGGCGCCATCGTTATCCAATTAGCTGGGGCAATTTGCAGCGTTCCTGGACAACCTCACCATGAATCATCGGCAGGAAAAACAGAACATAGGCGGCCTTGGAATTTGGCTGTGGAATCATCGTAAATAGTCCACTAGCAACCTGTGCTTTCCTATCTGGCAAACTCACCTGGAAGTCAAAAATCACCGGAAAAACTAGGTCAACGTTTTTGAATGGCTAGAATGTTCCATCCCCCCGGGCTGTAGCAGGGGTAGCCAGCTGATCTATGACTGGCCTCACCAGCGAGGCGGGAACACCAGCCAGCCTAGGAAGCCTCAGTCTCCCGGTACGTGACGATTTGTTTGAGGAGCCAAAGGAGGATCTCCCGCGGAGAGTCTTGGAGCACCATCCCAGAAATGGTGGGAAAGGCTAGGGGAAACCAATGGAAATGATGAGAATATCGACTTGGGAAATCCCCTAGTACGTTGGTGGTCAAGCAAGGGTTTCCTGTAGATTTTCCCATCGACCAACTCAGTGGCTCATGGGACGGTCCTGTAGTTGGATCCATTAGGTTCTGAACCCCCAGAAAAAGCCATTGGTATCCATTGGTAGTCGGTAGTGACTTAACCATCAAACAGCTCAGGGGATTCACTGAGAACTGAATCTCCCATTAGGCGCTCAATGATAACAATTAGTTATGCATGCTGATGCTGGAAATCAACTGAGCCACAATCAAAAACAACCAACCGCTTTTCCATGAGGAGGAGATGTTCATCCAATTCGTAGGGATCGCAAGCCCCGTCGGTGAAGGACCACACAGAATACCCCAGGACCGCAGCTGACGGCACAACGGAGGAAGGTGAAGACCGTCTTCCAAGACCTTCCGCGACTGAGATCTCAAGCCGTGAAATCCCTGCCACTGGCATGGTACGGTGCACGGCTTGCCCAGGGTTGTCGTTGAGCGTTCTCAGGAGCTCAACCTGCTGAGGAAAATCCTGTGGCGTTGCATCTCTTGCCGACTTCAAGTCGAAAAGGTGTGAGAATGTGCTGCGGAATGCGTTTGGAATGGTGTGGAATGATGTGGAATGGCTCCAGGAGTATCCCTTGTCAGGAATGCCCCTCTCAACACAGTATTGACCAGTATCAACTGCAATTCGACACAGCAACTGCAATTGACTCCATTGTTGACCGTTGCTGACCATGATTTACCATTGTGATCAACTGGCATTAGCCACATTTACATAACCATCTCCAGGCATTGACCTTGGAAGATGGTGGTGCCCCGGCATATCGGCGCAGGTGGCTGTCCGTTGCCGACAACGAGCTGGGCCATCCATGCGGGACGCTGGCAGCAGCAGCTTGGTGACCGAAGGGAGGACAGATTTCCCCGGCACCCTCTTGGGTAACAAGAATCCTAGGACTGAATCAGCAGCAAGAGCCCCTAGCGAATCATTTTAATCATACAATCAATATAGGAGATGATGCCAGTAGTGAATTACTGAATCAGCAATCAGAACCCCTAGTCAATCATTTGAATCATATGATTAAGATAGGAGATGTCACTGATGCCCTCTGATAGGGATTCCACGAGGTGTTTTTGTTGGGAGTGTCCAGCTTACATTCAACTCTTGACGGTCCTAATGTACCCTTTGCTTGGTAGAGGTCGGTATGTGAGGATAAAAATGCCAAGTGAGCATCCTAATCAAGGGTCATTCATTTCGAATAGTCATCAAGAGGATTGTGATTAAACAGGTTGATTTAGATTCATTAATATTAGTCAAAGATAGATCATCTCAATCAAGGCTACTTGTTCAAGTGTTCTTTTCTTCTTCACAAAGTTCACCTGGATGCCAGGGTTTTGACCCCCGACCTCGGCTAGGCCTGCAACAACTCCCCCCAAATTACACCACGTGATGCCCGGCGCCCAGGATCTGTTCGCGCAGGGCCAGTGTTCTCTGAAGGCGTGTAGAGCGTGGCTGCGCGTCAAACATCAAGATGGCTTTGATCGGTACATGTAACTTTGCCGGCTTGAGATGTCATACCGATGGCATGCGGATATGGAAGGAGACGTGCATCTTACATAAACGAATAATAGATATTTCTCTATATTGTTTTACATACAGTATATTCTAGGGATTGTGAGCAGGTGCAAAACATGCGCCAAGCGCATCTAGATGCCAAATGGCCTAATGGGATGTTCACATCAATAACGGGTCAATGCTTTACGGTAGATCAGTAGGTTCCCAGTTTTGGGGGCCATTTTTACTAACAGCTGAATCTGCCATGAGCCATCATTATCAATCATGATTCATCATAGCATAGACCATGATTCACTCAAGTACATCCATTACACCTCTTCCTTGCTAAGTGCTCCGCGTAGTTGATGGATCCAGCTATCTTACCAGACTCTAACCATAGAATGAGCCATCAGTAACCCACCAACTAAGCATGATTTAACCATGAAATGTGACCATTACATAACCATATATAACTATCATAAGCCATTATGTTAGTTTAAGATACTTTAACCATGGCTAGGACTAGTCACCAGGCTTAAGTGAACGCCAATTTAGCCATCCATTAACCTTCATGGCGACTATGGAGCCACCGGCGTTGCAGGAATTGAGCTTGGCGGTGAACTCCATCAGCAGCGGTGGGGAGTCATGGAGCATTGGCTGTCAGGTCACCCATGCAGGTGGTACACCTGGCATTTAATGGTGAATTAATGGCTAAAGATTGGCCATGAACACTTGCTATTTAAATGTATTTAGTGCTATTGAATGGTGTTTAACATATGTTTTCCATCAAATGGTGTTATGCCAATAGAGATTAGCAAAAAATAGGCGCCACCTGGTGTTTAACGGTATTCATCATTGGCCTTAATGGTAAGTTAATGGCTGAAATAGAAACTAGAAATGCTCAAGCATGATTGGGAAGGTTCAATATATAATCATAGTCAACGTTGTGAGGGCTAGAAAACACTGATGGACTGATGGTTCAGAATGGCTGGTTGTTTGTGAATTAAACAATGGCTGGGCAAGCGTGGCAAACAGATGATGGTGATTACATAATCCAGAAATATGTTCAGAAATTCAGGAAGGCCGTGTCAAAATTGTCCAAATATGTTCAGAAAACTAAGTTGGAACATCTCCGGAAAATCTGTCATTACGGACGACTGGTTGAGCTGATGTCCCAGACATGGCTGATGTAGGAACCTAAGATATGGTATGGTGGTTTTCATCATGGTTTCCTTGTCGCGCTGATGACGAGGTGAAATCGTTTGTTTCCTTCGCACCTTAGCCAAGCTGGGTATCAGCGAGGCCTGTGGGCTGAGGGGCACGCAACAG